>JACXVL010000005.1:52630-165997 GCA_014898675.1 Athelia sp. TMB | reverse complement strand
CAATCGACAACACAAAAGCTCACCTGACTGGCTGAAGTCATTGTAAATGCCACTGTCGTTAATTACCGATCCCGATGGGTTTCTTGTATCAGATGTCTGGCCCTCCCCTTCAGATTCCAGAGCAGGGGACGTGTATTCATCATGACTCACTGCCGTTGGTACAGTTGGAAGGATCAACGGTTCACCGAGAGCATTTTTAGAGAGTGGTACTCGTGATTGGTGGTCTTCGGAAGGTGCCTCGCCACTCCGAGTCTCAGCGTTGACAAGGGATAGTAGCTCGGAGTCGAGGTTCAGAGACATTAAAGCAGTCTGATTGGCGTGACAATGTAGCTGATGCTGGTCGACGACGGGTCACAAGTCGAGGAGCTTCATACCTGCAGCTTCGCCTTCTGTTTTAACAGTTCAGAAAAACTTTCCCAGGTATACAGCTTACACAGCCTTGGACGTAACGCTCAGTAAAAACGATCGGTCATGTGAAGTCAAGTAAACGTTGAAAAACAGGTAAAAAAGTCACTGTCAATAAGATTCGCGGGCATAGCACGATTCGGTGGGAACAGATAGAAGGCGATACCACAAAATCTGAGTCGAGTGTCCCTCGAAAATCAGATAGGCTATCTCTGGTGGTGATATTACAGCCGACCAAATCTCAGTTGCAGTCAAAAGATGTGTCAGTGGTTCAGAAAGATCTACATAGGCGAAATGCGCCCCAGGATCAAGGTAGTATCTAGGTCTCGCATGAAGGTGCGAAGCGCTTGTGAACTTTAATCGGTGCCAGAAAGCGGCACCTGATAAGCGTGAATGGTAGGATGGTGGTGCGCAACGGAAACAGCAGTACAGAGACGAGATTTCATTTCGGGGGTCGTCGTCGAACAAGCCGGGGGTCTGGGTCAAGAGCCTGAGTCGGAGACGCTAAGGACATATGGCCGAAGGCGCGAGCCATTTGATGATAGTGACGCGGGTAGTTTCCAATCAACCAATGGTCTCCACGAATCATTCCAAGAGCGATCAACAGATCTGCAGACTGCAAGCCAATCGCAGTGAGCCAAGTAACAAGCAATTGATGTTCAGAAAATCGTATGGCCATCAGTTGTCGCAGAGAGCTCAAATTGAAGCATAGCGTTGGGAAAAGATAGCACTGGATGTAGGTAGTAGTAGTACTACTCGAGTCAAGCAATGGCACATCGGGATAGAGTCGGAGACGATTTGAAAATGATTGTCACAGTTGACGCGTTGACGAGCCGCAGCACGTGGCACTGGTTCCAACGGCATCGGCCGATCACCATATCTGGCACATCTCATTCTGTTAGTACTCGTCTTCGCTGGGCGCTGCAGTTGGCATTCTGCAATGACTGTGACACGCTCGATGACGCGCACTGAACACTGTCAGCACCTTGTTGGTTCATCTCTCCAGGGCAGCAAACCGTCCCGTCTTAATGCGCACAAAAGGACTTGTTGAGTCCTTGTGCAGGCTGGGTTTCCTCGGTTAGTCCTTGGTAAGTCCCCCTTTCCCGCCATATCTCCTTCCCCTACGCACGCACCCAGCTCTGCTTCACTGCGCACTGCTGCATCCTTCCCTCCTCTTGCTTAATCCTGCTGATACACTCGCCCACAGGCAAACCACGGCTTTCGCAACCGCCTCTTGTACTCCCTCCTCCAGCGCTTTCAGCCACGCACCAAATCTTGCGCGCCGTTCCGCCCGACATTGAGACCCAGTCCGCAAAGTCTTGGCCGAAAGCCACGGCGTGCCGATGGAGCGTGAAGCACTAGACGCTGCGACCTTTGCCCGAACAGGCGTTGCCACAAGAATTCAGATAATAGGGACGGACGAACGAGAAGAGCTACTGCCCCACAAAACATCGATTGCAGGAGTTGCTATCAGCGCTCTAGATATGAGCGTCATTCAGCGTATCCTCTTAGTCTACTGGGCTAGAAGAAACACAGCTGCGCACCACATGCGCCCTTCAGTGGCCTTCGCAGTGCCGCCACTTCCGCCTGCGCCTCCTTGTCGCCCCTCGTTTCGACTCCTTCCTATGCTCAGCATTTGGTCCGTGTGTCAGGACGATGCAACACACGATTGGCAATCCAGAATTTGCTTGCACGGTGCAGATTTCATGGTCAGTACTGGGTTCTCCCTCCACCCCCCCCCCCCCCCTTCCCTCCGCTCCCCAGTTTCCCCTCAATGTCGATTTTCCGTCCACATGCGCCCATCCTGCTATTCATCTCTGAGTCGTGCGAACCTGGCTGATGTACCTAAACCCCCACAGGTGAATGACGGCCGCTGCGTGCACGCGCCTTTCTTCTGCGTTCTTTAAAGGGGCGCAGGACATTCCGGGCATGCTATACCGCAATCTGCAGGCGCAGTCTGCGAACCATCAGTGAAACACCACAACGCGCGATACTGGAGATTGGCCAGGCACCGTAACGTTGGCGAGTACCGGCCGGTGTGCTGCTCATCGCGAAAGATCACACATCGCAGCTTGCAAACGCACGGACTACACTTTGCACTTCAGTTGTGCTGCCCTCGCATATGAGCCTCTATACGAACACACATAACGGCACGATAAGCTCTCCAGAACCTTGCAGGAATCAGCTAGGATCAGAGCAAATACAACGCGGCCTAGTCTTGCCCGAGTAGCCTGCGCTGATGGAGGGCCCAAGTAGCGCTCGGGCGGGTATGAAGGGATGGTACTTTGCAGATACCTTGATGGCACGGTCTTGATGATTCGGTGAGCATCGCGCTCGAAAAACCTGTTTATGTGCTAATATGCATACGCATCAATAGGCACATATCTTGCAAACGATAAGGCCCCTCCATCTCGAATTCGCCTATGCAGCAACCCAGCCATATCCGCGGCTTTTCTTTTTTTTGATTCTTTAAGCTTCGCAGTCATCTCTCACGCGCACTTTCGTCGCACGCTTCGCATTGTCACTGTTTCTCCTGCCATCGTACGCAATTTGGATGGTAGACCTGTGACTATCGCTTTCTGCAGTCAGTATTGGAGGATGAATGACTGGAATGCTTCCGGGCTAGCCGGCGGAGGTGCTGCCCACCGGCTTTCGACTCTACGACTCCTTAAATCACACTCCGACCGCATATCACTTTGTCCGTGTGATGGTGCTGGTAGACTGGTGAAAACCTGTTCTGCATGTGTGATGCATGCAGTACAAGATATTCGAGAAACACGGTACCCATTCCAGTGGTGCGTTGCCTCCTCTATTCGAATCATAGTAGCCTATCCTGACATAGGCAAACATAGGAATACCGGATCCGAACCTGTGTGTGCAGATGGTCAAAGGAAGGCAGGGCACTGAGTAGCCTTGTGGGAGCCAGCTGAGATCGTAAAATAGCACTCTGAAAAGCTTATGAGAGCGAAAGGTGTAGTGCAGGCGCTGCCAAGATGCCAAGATTAAGTGAGCATCGCTCTTTAGCCTCAAATTGGTCGCGCGAACTGACCTGCGGGGAACCAGCGAACCCATGCGGCTCATAAAACGATTGGACCCTTACAATATTTGTCTGCACCATTAAATGCCACCACCTACTCTCGCTCGGGGGCAAGCTCATGATGCTCAACACCTTCCGGCGCTGCCCGCTTAGTCGTCTTTTCTAAAGCCCCAGATGCATGGCTGCATACAGGCACCATTGCTCATAAGCCCGGTCAGATGACATGCGATGGAGATTCAGGATCATGTTCCGGAAGATAGGGGATGGAAGGATTGAAGGGCAACGGATGGAATGGAGATGAATTGCGGAATATTAGTGATTGCGCGGGTTCGAGACGCGCTGCACTCTTATCCTGGGACGTGTCCCTGCCAGCGAACTATCATGTCTGCAATTCATTTCTACTGTGCTTACTCGATCTGCTCATTTCGTGCTTTTGACATATTGCCTGACTGTCTCATGAACTTGGTTGAATTGCAAATTCGGAACATCCCGGCGGCTCAGTTCGTTTTGGAACCGATTTCATCTGTCACAGCCCCCGCCTCCTGATGGGCGTTTCAAATACCTCTCGAGCTGTGACTGCATCGACGAAAGTTGCAACATCAAGCCGATCAAACTACACTGATGCATCTGAGCCCCGGCTCTTCATACCTAGGCAGCGCTGAGAGTAGCGAGGCATCCCCCGATGACCGCCAGTCATGTGCACCAATTTCCGGATATCCTCCCGGTGGACCGTCGATTCTTCCAATACCAGTAGCAGTGAGTCAATTGGAAATATAAACTATCTATCTTGCATATAGAAGGGGAAGTTCCAGACATTTGACACAAGAAATACATCGGGAACTGTGATCAACGTCAATGGCATTTATAATGACTACAGCCAGCCAGGTAAGCCAGCGCTCTGCGCTGTCGACTGCATCATACCATGCTGAGCGTAACATGAGTGTAGTGCTTCCCGATACTGTCGATCTTCCAACGCTTCGGTTCAATGCCGCGCCTATCCTGCGCATTTCTAATCATTTCACTGGCCGTGACTCGGAGCTCGACTTTCTCTCGAAGTCCCTCGCTAGCTGTGCCAACGACGTACCAGTTCGATTCGCGATCCATGGCATGCCTGGTGTCGGCAAGAGCCAGCTTGTCCTTCAATTTTCCAAACTCGGGTACTCATCACACAGATATACTTGCGTCTTTTGGGTTTCGGCAACCACTGTAGAAAAACTCAGTCGAGGCTTCACAGGTGTTCTCGATCTGGTCAATGACAGAGACCGACACCACCCGGACCATGCGGTGCGACTCTTAGCTGCACGGCGATGGCTAGAGAAGTCTCCCCACAGCTGGTTGCTCATCCTCGACGATGTAACCCCCGAGGTCATTTCATTTCTTCGAGAACACCTGCCACATGAGAATACCCATGGCGCGATCATGATTACCAGCAGAACGTCTCAGGTCGCTGGGGCCATTTTGAACGCAGGTGATCAACAGGACTGCATTCTAGAACTCTTGCCTCTGACCACCGAGCAATCGGTCGATTTACTGGCGAAGGCCTCTGGGCTTCGGGACCAGGGAAATAAAACCGACCAGGAAAGTGTCGAGACACTCGCCAAACAACTTGGCTGCCTGCCTTTGGCATTGGAGCAGGCGGGAGCCTACATGAAGCAGAAACATATACCTGCGCGCGAATTACACACGTTGTATGATGGAAGCGCTCTGAAGAATGTGAGTGCTCTGGATATGTATGACCAAACAAATGGTTTTTGACCGAAATTCGAAGGTCATACATTGGGAAAATACTCTCAGCAACTATGAGAAGAGATCCGTGATAGCTGCCTTCAGTATTCCACTCCAGAACCTACGCCAGGTCTCCCTCGCCACAAGCAACCTTCTCAATGTCTTGGCCCATTTCGATCCAGAGAGCATACCGCTCAACATCATAGCGCACGGCGCTCAGGTCTGTAGAGGCCGCCTGGCTGATCAACATAAATCATCCCAGTCTAGCATTAGTTATCACAATGCTAACAGCGATTGCGCACTGAATGCCGCCCCACATTCCACATCGATGCTAGAGAACATCATCGACCTCATCTGCTCGAAAGATTCATTGCGACAAGCCATGAACTGCTTTGAGGAATGTTCTTTGGCTCAGTCTTCCTTCGGCGACAACCCGTCACTCCACATCCATGACCTCATCCAGCTCGTCGTGTTGAACCAGGGCAGAGAAGCTGACCAAATAGACGACTGCCACGCGGTTGCCGTGACACTCCTCACCAACGCATTCAGCACATTGGACAATTACTGGTTGCCACAGTCCTGGGCGGCGTGCGAGCGGTTTGTGCCGCATTTGATCTCGCTTGAAAAGCACCGTCCGGCACAGACGCCTCCCAATCGTGAATTTATGGAAATGAGTCAGGCGATCGGCATATACTTTCAAAAATGTGGTCGCTACGATGACGCAGAGGTCATATTGAACAGAGTGCTGGCGCAACGTGAAATGGCGGCTGGGGTCGGCGAGGACCATCTACATACACTCGGTACGGTGCAAGCTCTCGCCGAGACATATATGGCTCTCGGGAAGTATGATAAGGCAGAGGCATTTTTTGGACGCGCACTCGCAGGCAGAGAGAAACAAATCGGCGCAGACCATCGGGATACACTGGGAACTTTAGATGGCCTGGCGTATCTCCGCTATCTCCAGTCCCAAGACGACGGTGCCGAGGAGCTTTATGTTCGATTAGCTGGAAAGCTGGAAGTTCAACTCGGCCCAGAGCATCTGGACACACTGGAAAGCGCTGAAAATTTAGCTAATGTGTATAAAAGGCAGGGCAAGTATGATGTGGCAAAGACCCTATACGCACGCGTGCTGGCGGGCAGGATAGAGCAACTCGGCCCGGAGCATCCAGACACTCTTACAACGATGGGTAACTTGGGCGAGCTTTATAGTGAACAGGGCAAATATAACGAGGCGGAGCCATTGCTTGCACGAGTGCTCCGCAGAAGGGAAACACAATTCGGCGTGGATCATCCAGATACGCTGTTCGTAGTGCACAGCCTAGCCAGCCTATACGAAGCCCAGGACAAATACGACGAGGCGGAGACGCTGTATGTGCGAGTGCTCGCAGGCGAAGAAAAGCAGCTCAGTGCGGAGCACCCAGAGGCGCTAGTCACCGTGCATAATTTTGCGCTTCTTCGCGTTAGGCAAGGGAGATGGGAAGAGGCTGAGGAGCTCTTTAGGCGAGCGCTGGCAGGCCAGGTGAGAGTGCAAGGAGATAGTCGTCCGAGTACAAGGTTTACGATGAAGAATCTCGCCTATCTTTACCAGAGGCAGGGGAGGGACGAGGAGGCAGAGGCATTGCGTGCGCGCCTCAAAGAATTTGAGCAAAATTCATAGCGGCAAAGGGACATTATATGTTCAATCTATGTGCATTTAGTTGTGATTTAGGGTATTCGGTTAGCTTCATCATTGTACATTGTGTCCCTCTCGTATAACATTCTACTCGACGCACCGAATGCAGAGTCCTGGCATGTGACCCCATCGATATCTGGCAGATATTTGGATTATAAATCTTCACCGGTAAGCTGCCAAAAAGATTGAGAGACATAGCAAGATTCAGCGGGAATATATGGAAGGCGATGCTCCAAAATTCGAGTAGCGCAACCCGTGTGATGAAAGTGGCGCGCGCTGCCTGGAACCGACCAATTCGTCTCCACGAATCGTGGCAAGATGGATTGAAAGATCTGCAGACTGCAGGCAGTCGCGGTGGGCGTCCGCCAAATAACAAGTTAGTTCAAACCAGCAACGGATGTTCAAAAACCTGTATGACCGTCAGTTATCGAGAGCTCAAGATTGAAGCGTAATGTTAGAAAGATTACACTGGATGTAAGTAGTCTGGCAATTGCAATAGCACGTCAGGATGAGAGTCGGAGACGACTTGCCAGTGACTTGGAAAAGGACTGAGTGTGCAATCGGCGGCTTTGTCGGCGGCCGACCCTCTGCCGATTACCATATTTGGCATCTGACTCCGAGTCTCGATGGCGACCAGTCCTCAGAGTCTTGCAGTTCCTTTTGCGCAAACTGGCATCGTCCGGAACATTTCCAAACCCTACTGGATACTAAAACATCTGGATGTGATGGCTCTCTGCTCTTCTGGATCTGATAGGTGGCTTTAACTGGGGTCTTACGAAAACCGGGCGTTATCACAGCTCACGACCTAATCTTACGAATCTTTCGAACTTAAAAAACGGGCCAGGGTCACAAGGGTCTTACGAATCGAACAAAATGACACAATATCACCACTCTACCTTAACTAAATGTCTATGAAACGAGATTCACTTTCCCTTGTCACTGGCAGTACCTGCAGCGAAACACCTCACGACGAGTGCCGATCAGACTCAGAGGCTGGAAATGCTATCGGCGGGCCATCAATTTTTCCCCTACCCTCAGTTGTGGGTCGTTCCAAACTTCCTCGTCTCTATCCTGGCATCTGAGGATGAATTTTCAGCTATTCGACACCAGAAATATATCAGGACCAGGAACTGTAATCAACGTCAATGGTATTTACAACGATAACAGCCGGAAGGGTAAGCCATTGCGTTATATTCTGTGAACTATTGGCTCGTGCTGAGTGCGGTCTGGTCAAAGTGCTGCTTCATGATCATCAACCACTCCGATTCAACGCTGCGCCCGTGCTTCGCATTTCCAACCATTTCACTGGCCGTGACTCGGAGCTTGACTTCATCTCGAGGTCCCTTTCTCTCTCCACTAATGATGAGCCGACTCGATTCGCAGTCCACGGCATGCCCGGACTCGGAAAAAGCCAGCTTGCCCTTCAATTCTCTAAACTTGGTTATACCTCACGCAAATATGCTTGCATCTTTTGGATTTCGGCCAATATTGAAGAAAAGATCAGCCAAGGACTAACTGGCATTCTTGATCTTGTCGACGACAAGGATCGACATCATTTGGATCATGCTGTGCGGCTCATGGCTGCGCGCCGCTGGCTGGAAAAGTCTCCTCAAAGTTGGTTACTAATCCTCGACGATGTAACCGCAAATGTCGTTCCTTTTCTTCGGGAACACCTGCCACGTGAGAATATCCGCGGAGCTATCATAATCACTACGAGAACCTATCAGGTAGCGGAAGCTATTGTGAAGGGAGAAGACCAGTGCCGCTGCATCTTAGAGCTCAAGCCTCTCAGCATCGAACAATCGGCCATGTTGCTCATGAAGGCGGCGGGATTTGGAAACCGAGGCGACAGCTCTGAAAAGGAGAGCGCCGAAAAGCTTGTCAGGCTAATTGGCTGCCTGCCTCTTGCTGTGGAGCAAGCAGGGGCTTTTATGAAACAGAAGCATATCCCTGCAGAAGAGTTACAGGCGCTATATGATAGAAGCTATCTGGAAAATGTAAGTCTTTTAAAACTGTATGATCTAATGGCCTTTGGTTCACATTCGAAGATCATGGCTTGGGAGAACACTTTAGGCAATTACGAGAAAAAATCTGTGCTGGCTGCCTTCAACATACCGCTCCAGAATCTGCGTCAAGTCTCCCCCAACGCTTGCGATCTCCTCATTGTGTTGGCCTATTTTGACCCCGAGAGTATACCTCTCGATATTCTAGCTCGCGGAGCCGAAATAGCTAGGAGCCGACTGGCTAAAAGGCCATCCTCGTCAGCGCAACAACCAAATGTGTCGCTTCGCAGGGCGGCGGCAAGTCCGCCACGCAAACGACGAAAATTGACAATCCCTGATAACCACCAACGCACTGCGAGTGTGTTGACATTGGACAGCAAACTATACAAATCATGCAATTTAGAGCACCTCTTTGAGCTGATCTGTTCAAAAGAGTTATTACGAGAGTCTATGAGCACTTTCGAGGAGTGCTCGTTGGCTCAGCCTGTCTATGGCAAAATTCCGTCCGTCCACATCCATGACTTGATTCAGCTCATCTTCCTCCATCAAAGCGCGAAATCTCAACGAGAGCAAGAGTACTACACGCTCGCTGCCACACTCCTCACTAGCGCATTCGAAACACTAAATGATTACTTGTTGCCGCAATCTTGGGCCGAGTGCGAGAGATTTGTGCCACATGTTGCCTCGCTCGAAAAGCATCGCCCGCTGCAGATGGATCCCAGCCGGGAATTCATGGATATGAGTCGAGCTATTGCGAGATATTTCCAGAAGCGGGGTCGCTTCAACGAGGCAGAGGCTCTGCTGAGTAGAGTGCTGGCGCAATGCGAGACGGTGTTTGGCCTGGGCGTAGATCATCTAGACACGCTGACAGCAGTGCACACCCTCGCTTCCATATACTCCGATAAAGGGAAGTACGGAGAGGCAGAAAGACTCTATGCACGAGCGCTCGCGGGCAGGGAAACGCAGCTGGGCGAAGATCATCCGGATGCGCTGATGACGTTGCGCGACTTAGCTTATCTCCGATATCGGCAGGGAAATTACAACCAGGCCGAGGAGCTTTTCACTCGCGCACTTGCAGGCCAGGAACAGCAGCTTGGCGCGGAGCACCTCGATTCGCTGAACACAGTGGAAGACCTGGCCCACGTGTATGGACGGCTGGGCACGCATGTTGTAGCAGAATCATTATATGCACGCGTACTAGCGAGCAGGGAAAAGCAACTCGGTTTGGAGCATCTAGATACGCTTACGACCATGAGCAGCTTGGGCGACCTATATCGCGAACAGGGAAAATACGACGAGGCGGAGCCATTGCTTGCGCGAGTGCTCCGCAGCGCGGAAGCACAACTAGGCACGGAGCATCCAGATACGCTGCGCGTGGTGCAGCAGCTAGCCTGTCTATATTTGGATCAAGGCAAATATGACGAGGCGGACACACTGCATGCGCGGGTACTTGCAGGCTACGAAAAGCAGCTTGGCGCGGAGCACCCGAGGACACTAATCGCGGTGCATAATTTTGCGCTTCTTCGTGAGCATCAAGGTAGATGGGGAGAGGCCGAGGAGCTCTATAGGCGAGCGCTGGAAGGTGCAGAGAAAACGCTTGGGCTAAGCGACCAAAATACCGGGATCTTCGTAAGGTATCTAGCAGACCTTTTTGCAAAGCAAGGGAAAGGCGAGGAGGCAGAGGCATTGCGTGCGCGCTTCAAAGAAGCCGAGAGAGAAGCATAGATGTTGCGCAGCGCATTCTGCCCAGCACATACTGGCCTTGCGCTCGAGACTACTTACAGAACAAGTGTGTAACAAGATCGTTGCAGTACTGATTTAGTGGCGGGTACCGAAAATGGGCAAGGCCCGTTACCCGTTACGCTCAGTAAAAACGATCGGTCATGTGAAGTCAAGTAAACGTTGAAAAACAGGTAAAAAAGTCAAGTGGCCTACCATCACTGACTTCCATACGACTTCTTGCTTTTCTTGAGTTGCACATTTCGCTCCTTTCCACTCTTGTATTTACACTGTCACCTCGCACAATATTAAACACAGTATTAGCAATGCGCCTAGGGAAGCAGGGTATCGTATTTGGTGTGATTACTGACCCTCGGCGAAAGCGGAAAGTGGCGAAAAGTCACCTCGTAGTCAGTAAATTTAGTGCACTTGACTTTTTTACCTGTTTTTCAACGTTTACTTGACTTCACATGACCGATCGTTTTTACTGAGCGTTACGTCCAAGGCTGTGTAAGCTGTATACCTGGGAAAGTTTTTCTGAACTGTTAAAACAGAAGGCGAAGCTGCAGGTATGAAGCTCCTCGACTTGTGACCCGTCGTCGACCAGCATCAGCTACATTGTCACGCCAATCAGACTGCTTTAATGTCTCTGAACCTCGACTCCGAGCTACTATCCCTTGTCAACGCTGAGACTCGGAGTGGCGAGGCACCTTCCGAAGACCACCAATCACGAGTACCACTCTCTAAAAATGCTCTCGGTGAACCGTTGATCCTTCCAACTGTACCAACGGCAGTGAGTCATGATGAATACACGTCCCCTGCTCTGGAATCTGAAGGGGAGGGCCAGACATCTGATACAAGAAACCCATCGGGATCGGTAATTAACGACAGTGGCATTTACAATGACTTCAGCCAGTCAGGTGAGCTTTTGTGTTGTCGATTGGGGATCATATCAGGCATTATATTTGAATGATGGCCATTTTGATGGCCAAGCGATTGATACGCCTGTTTAAACGCCATTGGCTGTCAGAACAAAGCGATATCGGTTCCACAGCTGAATCACTGAGTTTGAATGGTGGTGTGTTTGAACATGTTTAAATGCCACATCATTCAAACGTGTTTAAACACACATTTGTTTTGCATAAATCATTACTGTTGTGTCAATTAAATCTATGCAGAAGGAAAATCACATATCATGCTAGGGCGACGGGAGCGTAAGTACTCGTTGAGAGACTCGCCAGTCTTGGGCCAGCCACCACCCGCGGCCTCAAACTTACTGCGACAACCCTTTGCCATCGCGTTGTACATCTCTGCTTTCTCTTTTGCATATGCCACATAACCCAGCTTTTTGTTTCTGTTTTCAAGTGCCTGCCCTGCCATTTTCTCCCACACGTGCGCCATTGTTTCGGCTGCTTTGATGGTTCTGCGGCACTCGGCCTCCAGGGTTTCCACATCCTCGATCCATCGCTCTGCGTCTGCACGTGCTCTAAACCACTGGACTCTATTGCCTAATTGTGCCACCGGTCACTTGTTTGTCGATAGCGGGGGGAATATTACTCACTTTGATCTTGAAATGCATCCCGTTCTTCTTGTGAGACATCTCCCAAAGGACCATGCCCCCAGATCCAGCCATCTGTCTTTCTTCCATCACCCAACTTCCGAGACGAGGTGACATCTTTCATGGTCATGTCCTCTTCCTGTAAAATCGGAAATTTAGTGTCGGAGCCACCAAGACTGACGATTGCCTCGCGGGACGCTCGATATTTTGCCGCTGCACTTCGCAATTTCTCCTGTCCACTCTTGACTATCACACCTGCCCGTAAGTTCATGTTTGAGCCACGTGCATACTGCGCCTTGTCCGCTTTGAGGGATGTGACATATTTGACAGCTTGTCGAACTGACTCGAGTGCGTCGTAAGCTTCGCCTTCGCACAATTGCAACTGTGCTGATCCTAAGTCTTCAAGGTGGTACTGGCGACGTTCATTGGAATCGAAGTCCGAAGGGAGATACAACTTCTCATTCTCGGGAAAATCTGGTCGAAGTGCCACCACAAGGTCAATGATCTCCGGCATGAGAGTCTGCTGAATGTACCGCCAGCTCTTCAGCTGCGCAGAAAATCGTGCCCGTGACTTTTGCAGCTCGACAAGATCCTCAGAGCTGTGGTATTTACTGTACTGCTTTGCCAAATTTGAGATGGTCCGTCTCCAGGCATAATATTAGCCGCATAATCAATACCGTCAAGGGCAGAGCCACGCACTGCTTTGACCGTAGCTTCAGTCCATCATTGAGGAACATAGCAATCGGGGTGGTAATCTGGCTATCTTTACGTGTCTGACGGGCAGCTTCTGCCTTGAGCATGCTCTTGAACACAGCTGCCTGCGAAGGTACTGAGCACGTGTGGGGGTAAGCAGGATCAAAGCGCAAAGAACAATAGTTGGTCACGCACCAATGGAAGCCTGGAAACGGTACACCCTTTGCCACTCTCCATTCTTCATCTCCGGTTCCGTGGATAGCTTGGACCAAGCTTCAACGGCTGTCTTCCCGTTTTGATGACAAAGTCTGTGATAATGGGCAACCTTGGCGAGCACTTCAACACGTGCGTTCTTGAGCTGGCGAATCAGGTACTCATCTATCCTGTTTGTCAGATCACGGAGGCACTTCAATATTTGAGCGACTCACCAAGACCTTGAATTTTTTTGAAGTTCCAGTCGTTCTGATAGTCGGTGAGTGCATCATGCCTATGTCCATGATTCATCTCCTTTGTGCTGCCCCCAGCTTGCTTCGCTTCGCTCCAACTCCCTTCTATAGCCTCGCCTGCCACACGTCCACAGTTCTTGGTGTAATTGAGGGAATATCGATACTGACAGTCCTCCTTATGACCACGCAGATGCAATTTCCCAATGAGAAATGTGACTCGGCGGGTGACATCCACGATTTCGGGAGAAAAATGCTTGGTCAGGTGTTCAAGGAAGTGGACACAGTACTGGCAGTTGATATCGTAAGTCAACGTGACCCAGCGCACATATCGCGCCAACCACAAAGATTGAGCGACTGCATAGTCTGTATTTGCAAATCTGCCTCCCATGTTAATACTACCATGAAAATATAATTGCTAAAAGGAGCATACCTTTCTCCTTTATACAAATCGACCATGCTTCCAAAGCGAAAGAGGTTATGGCGTGCACAGTTCACTGATACTACACCCGTGACCTTACACCCACGGAATTTTAGCTTATTCTGCATCTCCACCGCATTTAGCTTTGCGCATGTAGATTTCTGACCAGCTCTCAGTCTCGGCTCTTTATTGAATAAAATTTCATAAACACCACATACCTCGGGACTGTCACCAACATCCGCCAGATACTTTTGAAAATCAGCATCCACCGGAAAAATACCCCGCCCAGATAGCAGAGAGACATCATCAGGATCGTCTATCTTATCTTTTCGGGGTAGCCCAAAATGACTGTCTGCTGTTATAAACAGAGTATCAACATGCCTGTATTCCGCATTCAACGTGAGCACACCTTGACCAGTTCAGCCCCAAAATTTGAAGATACATACCGGAATTCGTCATCCACAGGAGGCTCATCCATAGACATATTGAAGCCGGGCTCGGGGCATGCGAAGCAGGGAACAATTACACTTCCGGCAGGGCGGTGCGGGAAGAATGCATCAATACCGTGAGCTTGGCCACCGCGCTTGAGCATAGTCAGCACTTTATAGACACGCGTGACCCTCAGAAACTGCGGATAGACATTCTATTAAATTTGGATCGCTTTGAGCAACCAGGGTGCACTAAGAGAGGATTGATAGCTTACCGGCACTTTCCAGGGCGAAGTATTGTTTGTACGACGGCGTAGCGCTGAGACAAAGTCATACGGCGACTTTTTTGACTCCAAAGTCAACATATGGTAATCCTTCAGTAGGGCAAAGGTAAATCCAGTTTCCGGGCGCTTCAGACTGCCGGGAAAGACCCCAGCACGCATAAGCTGATCACATCGGTCTCCAGATCCGAAGCAGTCACAATCCAGCATTATCGTCGAATGAATACCATTTTGGTCGCATAGAGTGAACTTGTATGCTTTACTGTTGTCAGGCTGACATGGACACTTGAGACCAGAGTGCCCAAGGCAGATAATATGGTCAAGGTCCGAGATATCCAGCCGCTCAAAGAATCGGCCATTCCACCGCTCAGCCCAGTGGAAAGGCAGGCATTGATGCGAGGTGATGAAGCAAGACGGGCACATTGGTTCTGACTGAACACAGTCTGTGCACCGCACACTGCAAGGATCAGCTGTGGCGCATTTGCAAGGGTTGCCGATGCGGTGATCCACCTCTCTTGCCAAAATATTGTCCAGCAAGCGAGGAAAACTGTCTTCAAACTCTTTCATGAATACTGAGGCCATCTAATTGACCACCAAGATGCAAATCAGCAGAAGTCTACATGGTTTGATAAGAGGAACTGGCCTGCGAGCGTTCTCGGTTCTGGCTTTTGTCCGCTTCCGGTTTGGCTATGAAGTCTGGTTCTGCCGGTGTTGGTTGAGTGAGCTTAAGCTTCTTCCGAGGTTGGTCATAACCGAGGTCCACATCTTGAGCTGTGCTTTCTATTCCACTGCTGCTTGCAGTGGTTGTTGTAAATACTCCTTTCCGTTCAAATTTGTCGCCAAATGCAACATGACTTGAGTTCACGGCCTTCTTTTTCTTTTTGTTCTGGTTCTTCTGAGTAGAGGATTGCATGCCGGTAAGATGGAATGTCAATAAGCGTTGAGGCAAAGTTGGTGCAAGGGACAGTGGCGGTATAGACTCAGCCTGAGTGAGTGATTCCGACACATATAGGCGCACTGACAATTGTAAACTTATGGCCCTAAGTTACATGGTCTTCCTACCCACACAGACATCACAATAAAACGAGATCCTTATCTTGCTAATTATACACGACCAGCTTCTACGACAAACTATCAACCGAATCGGGCCGATCTCTGCAC
Source organism: Athelia sp. TMB (assembly GCA_014898675.1). Taxonomy (NCBI): domain Eukaryota; kingdom Fungi; phylum Basidiomycota; class Agaricomycetes; order Atheliales; family Atheliaceae; genus Athelia; species Athelia sp. TMB. Next base: position 150,451 of record JACXVL010000005.1, on the reverse strand, counting down.
TGTGAAATCACAGCGGCCCAATATCTCTCAACATCCTCTCCGCTAGCATGCTGCCGGTGGCACCCAGTGTCGTAGCTTGTAGAGAGGGAATTTAGGGGTGCAAAGTCTGTATTTGAAGATCTAAAAAGTATTTGAGATGTCAGTCGGGGGTCAAGGTTGGCAATTTTGAAACTGACATTTCACCTAGCTCAAGATCGTGGCCAGGCATTAGGGTGGAGGCATTTGCTTCGGTACTTTGACTGGGATTAGATGAAACGTCAGTCAAGAGTGAAGATTAGAAATTTAGATACCGACCTTTCGCCTAGCTGAAGATTGCGGCTAGGCACTGGGATGGAGACATTTGCCTCGGTAATTTGACTAGGATTGAATGCCATGGTAAGTAGTGAAAATTTGGAAGCGACAAGGAATCAGCTTTATGTTTGGACAAGTAGGTCAAAGCATACTACCCAATATGGTGTTGACAATTGGCGGGTAAGCAATGGAGAATGCGTACCTGATATCACCAAGCCAACGGTGAGCTGATGGGAAAGCAGTGTCATGTGTGACTGGTTGCACTCGATCAGCTTTGAGGATAGGATATATATAGGATATATACGCGGCAATGGTCCCATTCCGGAACGGCCGGGATCCGAAGGTTATCACGAATTGGCCAGACTCGCGCCCTCGGGCCTATATGTGACATTTGCACGGGGATATCCGTATTATCTCAACGGGTCCACCAATATCAGACTTTGATAGCCTACGGCGAGCCGCCCACCACCATTAGATGGTGGTGGTCACCCCCCACAGGTGATGCGGGTTGGGGCGGACGTATAGGGATCACAGTGATGATGGTATTAGTCCAAAGTGAGAAAACTGATCGATCCCAGCCAGACCTGTTATAGCGGAGCATACTGTACCCGAATTCGGAAATTCAAGCCTTGAAATTCCATTTTCGGGTACAATACGCTGTGCGAGTGCCTCGCGATCGCGCGCGCGAGCCCCTGCGCACCCTGTGGCTGTCCAGGTCCTTTGACGCGATGTGTGCGTGGTCGTCCTGGAACCGGTACTCCGGCGGCGGCGCGGACGGATTCGCAAGCAGCGGCAGCGGCGGCCTGAGCGCGTTCCCCCACGAGAGCAGGCATATGTCGTAGAACGCCTCGATGATCGGGCCCTCGACGTGCACCATCATCTCGACGTACACACGGTTCTAGATGTTGTTGCTGTTGATCAGCGCGATGCGGCGGTCGACGACCATGTACTTCGCGTGGAACATGCTGAGCACAACGTGGTGGTAGTTGCACACCTCCATGTCAATGTGCGGGATCTCCGCCGGCGCGGGGAGCTTCACCTCGTCGGCGGTGTACTCCACGGGCAGCACGATCTGGTGCCCCTTGAGGACCTGCTTGATGTTGCCCCGGTCGTACATGACTTTCAGGACTGGCGAGGTGGGCTTAGAGCACCGCATACAATAGGGGGTGGGACGAACCAATTCTGTCACCGCGCTCGCCTGCGCATCTGTTGAGCTCGCGAATCACATCTGTGATGATCTGTGCTGCAGTCAATGCTTCCCAGCTTATTATTTCATTAGTAAAAAGACTCAAATCGCCTGCTAGGCACTCACTAGTCTGTAAGGTCGATTAGACAAAGCGACCTTGGCGCTGGACCCGACCGCGTGCCTGCTCGTGTTCGAAGCGCTGCGCCGCGAACTTCGTGTATGGGCTCAAGGGCGGGCACGTCGCGGAGCAGCTCTACCGTGGCAACCTCGAGGGCACAGGCGGCAAGTTTGCCGCGATGGCGAAGCAGTGGGCGGGCGGGCGGGCGAGGGGGCGGGGGAGAGGCGATGTCGGCGCTGAGGGACAGTGACAGTTGCTGTTAGAGGTTGAGTTCTCGGTGGCAATTGCCGTCTAGGATCCGTCAGTGGACGGGCTTGGCTGACGGATCCTAGACGGCAACTGCCACCGATATCAATCTGCGCGCGCATCTTATTCTGAGAGCGTCCGCTCGCTTCCGCAACCTCACGCGCGCGCTCTCGGTGCACTCGATCATTACCTCCTTCACGCTCACGGCCACGACACCCTCATGCACCGATGCCCCAGCAACGGCCGCCAGCGTCCGCGCGCTGTCGATCGAACGCGCGATGGGCGTTAGGCGCCCATCGTGCTTTCCCTCTCGACCTCGACGACGCCGGGCTACGATAACGCGGGACGAGCGGGAGACGGGCTGGGAGGACTGGGAGGGAGGGAAACAGGTGTGTGGGCCTGTTTTTTTAAATGCATTGGCCCTTACTGACTCGCGCAGGGGGCCGCTACGCACCGCGGGCACACGCGCTGCCTCCCGCGCCCTTCCTCTCGCATCCCTGCCCTCAGCCAACAGCCCGCCCACTACGCGCTCAAAAGCGTGTAGGGGTGCTCTCTCGACACGCCCCGCGCCCTCAGCAACCGCCACGACAGCGCGAACGTGCCCCTTGTTGGGACGGATGCGTGCGCGCGCACTCGGTCGCCGCACCCTCGCCATCTACGCGCAACCCACCTCCGCGCTATCAAACAGCACGGAGGTGCTGCCTCGACACTGCCCCCGACTCGCTGCCGCCACGCACGCCCGCTCGCGCCCTGCACGACGCGCGCATCCCTCTCCGCGTGTGCAGCACACTGGAAACACATCCACTGACCGTCCGAGTGGGTACCCCGTGAACGACAAACAGGGGTGCGACAATACCGTGGGCGTGCTCGCACTTCCCTTCGCCCCACTATCCGCAAGATTAACAAAGGAGCAGTAGTGAACGATAGGGCAGGATAGGTACGGCTGAGAACTCGGAGGCAATCAATTAGCAGAAACAATAAATGAATTATGAAGTAGCAATTATATACACCAGCTGCGTGAAATTTGGAGAGGTGACTGTTGGGTGTGAAATACATACATGAAAATCTGAATCATGAGTGCAGAGTGAGAGAATAACTTATGCCATCGGCAGAGACAAGATGCCGTGCTCTCGCAATGAGAGCACGGTAGTTTTAAAGGTTCTAGCCGTCCTGGACGGCTTGTACGGTGGCTTTATACATGGCACAGGCAGGGTCGTGACAATGCTGACACAGTCGCTTCCTTCTCCCACTCTCATGCCTGGTGCGCCCCAAATGTGGCTGAGCAAGACCACACACTGCCTTTGTGTGCAATGTCGGATTGTTGGTGTTAATCAGGTGTATGGCCATTGCACCAGTGTGGTTGACGGTGAGCATGGGCCACAATCTTGCGCTTTGCAGTATGCTACTTGATATAAGACAATCAACCTCCTTTCTGATCTTACTCGGTCCCCCATACTCTGCTTAAACAACTTGCCAATGTCTAAACGCTCACGCTCTCAATCACCCATGCGTCCTTCAAAGGCAGCGCGAGTATTGGTCTTTCCGAGCTCTATTCCCCTTCCAGCACCTTGCGCAAAGTTTGAAGACCTGCAAGGCCTTTCTGGCAAGACTCGACTCAGCAAAGCCAACACAGCTGCTATCCGTGAAATCGTCTTGGGCATTGCCCCTCCCCGACCTCAAACACCGGCGGCAAGAGGCCCCGTTCATCGGTATTCTATGCCATGCCTTAATTATGGAGGTTGTAACAAATTTGATGCGGGCCGGTGGTATACAATTGTAAGTTGAACCATCCCGGTACCGCCTCGTCACTAATTCAATGCTGTAGCCACTTGACCGCCAATCTCAAAAGATCAGCAATCGCCCCTTGATGTACTTGACCCCCCCCATTGACACCAATATCATCAAGACATCACTTGATGATCGATTTGCGGCGAAGGACGCGATTGAGGCGATGGGCTCTTTGCAATCTCGCAAGCTGACCACTTCCGCCAACTCATATCTGAATCGCTCTTCCTCTTCGACGCAATCTATGGTCCATGGTACAGATGATTTGGAGGAGCCTTTGCCTCCTCCCGATGCTGTGGTCGCCCATGGCGACCGCACTGATGATGGTCTGCCTGTCACCCTCCTGGTTTACGATATGGTGCGTGTACTATGTACAGTTTGTCTATTCAAACCTAACTTGAAACAAATAGAACAATGAGCCTGCTAAGCAGCTATCTGTTCATGCTGACAATTGTCGGCTTCTGCGGCTTTCCAAGCTGAAAGTCCTGCTTGGCGAGCTGGGTATCGAGCTTGGTATAATGCAGATGCAGTTCTATCAGCGGCGCAAATGGATAGATGTTCACTCTGACTCTCCCTTGCTGGTTCGCGCCGACCGTGTTGTTATATTCAGAGTCAAAGGTGTTACAGCGATGAAAAGCTGGGAGATTGACTCAGCGCTTTTCAATTAAATTAGATATATATATATTTCTCAATATGATGTCTAATAATCTTATAAAATGAATGAACCAAGCGTGTTCGTGCTTTATCTGAATGCTGTGCCACTTCTGCAACCTTTGTGTGCTTGTTGCTTGCCTCACGGTGCCACCAGGCCCACACAAAGCGCACTGATCCACCATATGGCCACTTTCAGCATGTGGTATTGCGCTTTGAGGTCTCTCTGAGTTATAAACCAAATGAAATGTATATTTCCTGCCTTCGATCTATCCCCAATGGCGCCTAAAGACCCTTTTACTGAAACTCAATCCAAGTGGATCAAAGCCGTCATACCCCCATTCCTGGCCAAGGTTGGCGCTCTCAAACCCCGAGTCACTGGTCAGCCCGTTTCTCGTGACGATGCAGACATCTCTAGCTATGTGAACAACCAATGGCTAGCATTTGAACAAAAGTTCACTGCTGAATTAAGTGCCACTTCGGTTGGTGCTTCCGTTTGGAGGACTGTGTGTAACTCCAATTACTCCATGTCACTACTATACTAATTATTTCACAGAGATTCCTCGCCAAGTTCCGAAACGCAAAATCACAGAGTTTGATCAAGTCTGGGGTCAAAACATCGAAGGCCACTCCCTTCTTCCGTGCAGTTATCGAGGGCCCTCGTGGCCGTGATCTCTTCCGCGAGCATCACAGCGAAGAAATAAACTTGAGTGTTAGTCTCAAGCGTGCCACCTCCGGCGAAGACAGCAAGTCCCACGCAGGGCTTTTTCAAACGGAGCTGAAACAGCGGTGGGACGCGCTATCTGAGGACGAGCAGAAAGAGTGGCATGAGAAAGCATCTTTGGCGTCAATGTCAGATGCCACCAACCTTGAAAAGTATGTCAATCAGATATGTCGCTCTCGCAGATAATTAATGTTGTCCAGAAATCAAGAATTGTTCCCAGACATGATTACTGAAGCCCTTGGAAGTTTGATCGGCAGCGACGCGCATCAAGTGGGGCCGGCAACATTTCTTGTCCTATATGGAATGCGAAAATCTGACAACAAGCTGGCTCTGGGAGTGTATGTACATTTTCCTTGCTCAATATCCACACTTAAATCCCTTTTGGCTCAGTGTCAATGTTCGCGGTGACGGCAATGATGCAGATTTTCTTGCGGAGTACAGTGACACATCATCTGTCGTCATTGATCGTTGGAACAGCTATTGTGCTACAAACCTACCAACCTGTACGCTCTACTTGGTTTCTCTGATTATTATATTCTTCTGAATCAATCGTAGTGGGCCTACCAGCATTCGATCATGTGGCCGTAACTCATGGCCCTGATGGTCGTCCAGTCCTCCCGCAGTTTGACGCTGAGCTGGAGCCAGCTGCTGTTAGCCGAAGTCTACTCACCGGTTTCCTCGAAGCACTATGGGGTATGTAATTTTGCTTCAGAGATTTTTACTACTCTAATTTCCCGAATCTAGACTACACATTTCCAATCGAGGCGGGGGTGAGCACACTACCATGGGATGATATCACTGCACACCCTAGTGATTATATCAAGTCATCATTTATACCTTCTGGGATTACACTCTCCCATCCCAGTAGCATGAGACTCTCTGACTTCTACGCCATCTTGGACGCCATCAGAACTGCAGCTCAAACAACTGCAACATCTTCGCAGCCATTCATCACATTCCATTCACAACAAGATATTCAATTGGCACGGGAACATCGTGTTCACGCTAGCTATGAAAATTTTGATCAACCTTCGCCTCATGCACCTGCAGATCAGGCAACATCTGTCGGTGGCTCTTCAGATCCTACCCCTGCCGTTCCTCCCCGCGCCCCCACCTCGCCTCCCAAAACGCCTACAACCCAACAATCTTCTCGTCTTCTGTCATCTCCACTTTCTCCTGTCTCTCCTTGCGCGCCTCCTCCCACATCTTCTGATGCTTCTCCTCCTAAAACCCCTCCTCTCCAACAACCCCCTCGCCTTGCATCCTCTCCACTTTCTCCTGCATCTCCTCACGAGCCCCCTCTTCAAACATCTTCTTGGGGACCAAAGCGGAAGGCGAAGCATGTCAGTACACCTGAGCCATCTGTGGCAACTAGTATGCCACCAGTGGCGAAGAGGGCGAGAAAGCTGTACATATAACTCCTGCCACTTTAAATCTGATATTCCGACTGATTCATTAATTGCAGTACAAGCGAAATCCCCGAGACCTCAGATCCCATCAACCCTCCACGCACTACACGTGCTCGCAAGCCCGCTGAGCGCTACAGTGCTGCAGCACCATCTGTGGCAGCCCCCAAGCCGAAAGATGCGAAGAAGGTAAAGCCTAGTTGGGAATATGTTGTACTGCCCGAGGACTCCGTATAGCAACCAGTAAGTGTGATTGCTCTGATGTACGCTCAATTGCTGATTGACCTGGCAGTTTTGACTCGTTTGAACGAAAGTGTGTGAACGCGAAGTGATTGAATGGCAGGGTTCAAACGCAAAACGTTGGAACAGCCTGTTTGAACGTTGGAGTTTAAATTGTGATAGTATTTAATGTACAAAAAGATAGTTTACTAGTAGTGAAATAAACGTTTGAACAGTTTAAACGCCCCGTCATCTTGAATGGCGATAGTTCAGGCTATATGGTCGTTTTGATTGATCATAACCTGCTGACTACCAGGAATGTGGTCATGCAGCATTCCTGGCGGTCACCAAAGGTCATGATGCATCATTCCACCATGGTCGTGATGCATCATTTCCTTTGGGCGAGCTGGCGGGCGGGCGGGCGGGTTGGGGGCTGCTGGGGGCTTGATTCCAGATGCGGCAGGTCGAGAATGGCTGTGCTGGGGGGCGGAGTCGAGCTGTAGCGGCCGCAGGGTGGCCTCAAATGCGAAATGCTGATTTCCCGATGCGGCGGATGAGCGGGTGGGTGTGCCTGCTCATCAAATGGACCGGGTTTAGCGGGGGGAAGCTGGAACTTTGCAATGTGGCTGTGCCTCTTGAGCGGGAGCGGGTTTTTCTGATACCTGGCCCCCTCCCCTCCTTCCGCATAGCCCGCGTTCCCCTAGTCACTATTGTACACTGCTCAAGGACTTACGCGGTGTCCACTGTGAATAAATTGCAGTCGCATCTCAAATTCAGCTTTATGCGACATTTGTTGGCAGACCCCAGAACCAATATAACAGGTTCATCTTCTTCAAGTAAGTCATTGATCATGGTAATGAAAATATAAATTATGTAGAGCTGATATGAGAGGATCTCGCCGTCCTTTAGCCTAAGCATAGTGTCTGAAGTGAAGGTGTGATGCGCACAGCAAGTCCTTACTGCCACCGCGAATTCTCAGAATGCACTAAGTCATTTTCTGCTAAGTGTGATTTTTTGCCTTTGCGCGGTTTTCAGCGTCAGTAAGCAGGAGCGACAATGAAATTTTGATAAGTGTTTTGATAAGCAAAAAAAGACAAGGCGAAAGATATATAAGATAGCAAATTTATGTTGTACTTTTCAAGCCGCGGCCACCACGCGCTCCCCGCTGGCCACCACGCGCTCCCCGCTGGCCACCACGAGCCTCTCCCCTCCCTCTCGATGTCGTCGAATTCTTGGCAAGCTTAGCGGCTTTCTTTGCAGCAGCAGCGGCCGCTGCTGCCTCTTTCAACTCCTTCTCACGTTGCGCCTCAGCCGCGAGAGGCGTCAAGGTGATTTGCCGACGAGGGCGGCCATCGGCGGAGGTGGACGCCTGCGCAGTTGATTTGGGAGCAGCGCCGGGCAGCTCGGGATAGTTGGGGACGGCTGTAGTAGGTCGCAGAGGCGAATCCGCCACTGGTGTGACGTTGATGGGCAATGAAACCTGGGCAGCCGTAATTGCGGGGACCTCTGCTGGCGACGAGGCTGTGGGTGCGGGAGCTGGAGCGCTGACCGCTTTCGTAACCGCGTCTACATGTATCTCAGCCTCCGCCGGTCTCTCCGCCTCAACCAGTTTCTCCGCCTCCGCTTGTTTCTTCTCCTGCGCCAATCTCTCCGCCTCTGCGAGTTTCTCCTCCTGCGCCAATCTTTCCGCCTCTGCGAGTTTCTCCTCCTCCGCCCGTTTTCTCAGGGCAACTTTGACACTTAGGCGTGGTTTGGGTCGTGGTATAGCTGGGACCGGTGTGTTCTGCGCAATGCGACTCAATCGCGGGCTGGGATTTGCAGCGTCCAAAGGCGCGCGCTGCCCATTGATTGGTGCGATGGGTGGAATGGAATCCGCAATAGAGGGAGCGGGCGTTGATAGAACACGAGCGACAAGTGGTGAGGTGGGTTGAGAGGGATCCGTCAGGAAGGGAGGTGATGGCGAGGGCACATGAGGAACTGGCGTGGCGCTTGCGGCTGGGGCTGGAGTTGGTGGCCGAGTAGATGGAGGCGTCCCCTGCGGCAGGCAGTCCGATACTAGTGAAATGGGCATAGGAGGGGAGACAGGCGGCGTGAACGCAGTTGATTTAGTGAAACCGGGTAGGGGGCTGTTTGGACGCGAGTCTGGCTCTATGGTCTCCATTTCTTTTGGAAGGGTTGTAGCTTTGATGGCACGCGCACTGCGAACTTCAGGAGCTAAGCATAACATTAGTGGGTGGACATGAGAGTAGCAATGTACAACTTACGATATACCGTACGCAAGAAGTCTATGAATGGACTTATCACATCTTGGTTGAAAGTGGGGTGCGCGGTACCGAAAGACGACCCGAACTCATCCTTGCCAACGTGATAGCTATGACGAGTCAGTCTTGCAATTATAGTTCATGAATACGACATATTACTTACGTTAGAGTCGATATAGAACCTTTGTGATTGGGAACTGGCCCGCCCAGGATCAGGGTGGCGCAAAAGCCAGTGCGCCGCACGGCCTCCTTTAGCATCGTGTTAGCATACTGGGGGAATAAGTCAATAGCTCTGTAAACAATCAGTGGTTGATTATGATGCGGGTCGTAGGGAGGACATACAGTTGGTAGTCTTCGGGCGTTGGCTCCACAGCGGTCTGCGCCCGAGCCAATGCGTCCTCCTCTGCGATTCTGGCCTTTTCGTGAGCAGCGAGGCGTGTGGCCACCGCTGCGCGTGTCTCTTCATCCTCGTTCTTCCACAACTCCCGTGCAACCTCACGAACTAGGTTTATTTGAGGGCCTTGATGATTTCTTTCGCGGGCAAGTTCTTTTACCGCTGGTCGAATGCGTGTGGAGAGGTAGAGGTCGATATACACTTCGGACTCTTGTGGGGCGCGGCCGGGTTTGTCGAGTGTGGGGGGATTGAATATGTCGAGTCCTGACGAGGAGGCTTGGCCGGTTTTAGTCCTAGGGGGTTTCGGAACGGCTGGTGCATGCCTCCGCATCCAGCTCTTTAGTTGCTAATGAGAGGCGTAAGCGTTGGCGAATGTTACATGAGGTTTGCGTCTGACTTACCTCTTGACGGACACGAATAAGCAATTGCTTGATCCTCTCTTCTGGGGTTAATAGCTTGCTATCCTCAAACTGATGAATCTGTTAGTCGTGATATACACTGTTCCGAGGTACAACTGACCTCTTTAATGGCTTTGGCCGCCTTGGTCAACTTGCGCTTCACCTTCTTGCGTTTTCGTTTCCCAAGGACAGTGGTGGCAAAGGCTTCTTCTTCTGGACTGTCCAAAGGCGCGTCAGAATCCTCATCGGCGCGGGGAAGAGCTGGTGGAGGTCCCGCCATACGAGCAACATCAGCGGCGAGATCGAGCGGTGTGATGGCGCGCAGGGGGAATTCAGCGAACCAGGCCCGGAACAAACCCGGCCAGAATTTGTGGTATTTCTTGTTGTTCTTCTGCGCATCTAAGAAATCGGGTAGTTTGCCCTCGAGCCAGGTCTCTTCCAGGGGCGTGACCCACTGCCTGCCGTCGAGGGGTGTAGACATTGAAGCAAAAGTAATGCATTATTCCTGGTCAACGTACATGTATTCAACTGTGAACAGGGGTAAGTTTGAGCGCAAAAAGAAGCAGGACTTGTGGCACGGTCAAAACAGAACTTACCTATGCTGTTCGGGCTGAACTCTGTGCGCTACCCTATGCTACAATCGAATATTCTCGCCGCAACTGGGCAGTGTACGTACTGACGAGATCGCCTGGCTCTTACATGAGGCTAGGAAATGGGGTTCAGCATTCTATTCCAGCGCGTTGGTCAGGGTCTTACCAGAATGTCCCAGATAAACGTTACTAAGAGAGCAACAAAGTCACGCACTGGGTAAGCCAGATACCAGGCTTGAATGGTGTCGTACCAGATGGGCTGCGATGCCCGCCTCGACGGCAACGAGCCAGTTTTGAGAAATGCGCAGTGAGGTGAGAAAGGGAGATGGGCTGCCAGATATGGAAGCCAAAGAGCTTTGAAAGAGTGTACCGAAAGCTTCCGATTCGAAAGTTTATCCTTTCCCTAACCACGTTCTCTACTTCGACACCATCGTTTCCTTAAAATATCCCTAACCATGGCTACTATCTCTCTCACCCCGCTTTCCCTCGAGGTCTGATATCATGCCTTGCTACGCATCTGGCAAGCTTCGCTATACTGGTGGAATTTCGCAACTGGAAGTGCCAGATGGCGTTTTCGTCACGAATGACATAGCGGTGGTTGCAACCACCGCTATGGCTCTTGGTGAGTGTCCATCCGTCTATTCTCACTCAATACACACCGACTAACTATGTTTAAACTACGGCAGGTGCAACATCTAGTGACATCGTCACTACAAGACGACTCCTTCAATCAAAGGACGGCCCCATCAGGGTCACTCAGACTAAGATCACATTCGAGTTCCTAACTCCCGGTCCTCACTCGCGCTACCGTGTGCCTCCTGGGTACACCCTTCATGAAGCCACCCACGCCATGCTCACTGGTGTTTACCCGCTACCAGACCACCCATCTTACCGTGTTAGTAGCCCAATCAGCATATCCACCGGGTCGCCACCACCTTCGCCACCATCAAGCCCAAAGCCACACATCGAAGACGGCACACACTCACCTGGTGACCTCCCCAATGTCAACAACACGAATACTGGCCCCGACGACGCTCGCCGCGCTCGTCGCACCTTGCGCAAGGCCACGAAGCCGGAGGAACGGTGGTACTGCATCACGCAAGGTCGTCGTGTGGGCGTTTTTCAAGGCTGGTGAGTGGCTCAACTCGCCGTGTCGTGCAGTTTGCTGAGCAGATTCCTGCTAGTTCCGCTGCTCTCGCATTGACGCGCGGTGTCCCTGGGTCACAGCTGACCCTACACAAGTCTCGCAAGCTGGCTGAAGACACATTTGCCATCGCTCTACTGGACAAGTCTGTAGCCGTCATACTTTAGCTTTGTATTCCCAACGTGTAATCTTGAATCTCAATGCGCTATACTGGTCTGTTCCCCCATTGAGCTTCACTCTGAGAAAGCAGCACCAAAAGTAAGATAATAAAATTCATTCATTCAATAGAGAACTTGTGCGAGGGTGCATACATGTTGAGGGACACAGGCGGCGCGTATAGTGCAAGGTCAGATGGGTGATGATGCGGTGTGAGAACTGGGAGATAGATAGCAAACCACTTGCGCAGAGCCGCATCTCCCATCTCCTAACCTTCCTCCTTCCCCTAATTTACGTGTCCACTAACTTATACTCGAGGAGAGTATACAGTGATTGAAGCTTGCTTGAAGCGGTGAATGTGGTGTACCTCCCAAGCAGTGCTTGCCGTGGAAGTGGGATGCCAAACTGCAGGCTATCGTGTCAGTGAGCAACGCAGTCAATGATAAAAACAGAGCTTCACATCATGCACGGTGAGGACACAGAGTGCTAGATTAAGAGCCAGTTGGGACAAAGAAGAGGAGGTTGAGAGGAGGTGAAAGATCGTGCCGGCCGTCCCGTCTGTCCTGTGGACACTCCGAGGCCATGAAAGGCAGTGTGGCTGATGTTCGTTTCAGCCACACCGCCCTCAGCCATGGTGCATGGTCCTCCCTATTCACATCGCCATCGATCAGAGTGCCTGATGGCTCAGATAGATAGCTTATATACTATAATAAATGCTTTGATCTGGCATGCAGCATTTATACATCGCACTCCCTAGGATAAACTCTCAAATTCTTGTTTTAGGTGAGTATATACCTTCCTGGCAAAGGTATGATCATGCGGGTACCAATCGCTATCGTCAGAGCATCCATGCGTATACGAAGGGTCATACAAAAATTGTTCTAGATAGCCCGGGACATTCTGCAGTTCCGTAAGCCTTGAAAAGTCGAAAGTGCTCACTTTATGCCGATACTGTGAGCCGTTGAACATCAGGGGGCAGACAAATCATGCCGCATAGAGTTTATTATGCACCATTGAGAGCGGTAGAGTTGATACTTCGCGACTGTGAGATGTTGTGCCCACTGGGTGTTCAAAACTGCCAGAGAGACGCACCGCACATAATGATATCGTGTCAATGTTCTTGCCCGGGTCGAGTTCGCGCCGCCACATTTCAATGACCAAGGTAGACCCTATACAACTTTTAACAGAGTGCTCTTGCATACTACCAAAGTGCATCTAGCTATTCAAATCGCCGCCCGAGTTAAACTATGTGTTGCTAGAGGTATAAAAGTGAGACGCAGATGAGCAGCCACATTAAGCGCCCGTTCGATCGAAATCGTGGCTGTCACCTGCTGTGTCAGCGTGAGATTTGATATACATTTTAGGCTTGGTTTACAGTTTTGAGCTGCTTCGCTGTCGTCGGAGTTTGAAAATCGCCCTTTCGTTTATAAACCAACCAAGATTGGTTGAGTCGTTCACAACCACTTCCCCTCTTACCCCCAGTTCCCGTATCGCTTACCCTCATGTTTTCTATCTTGTCCCACACTATCCGGGTAAGCATTGTAGTTGACTCGTCCTGTCCTATCCTCATTTGCGTTCAGGTTTCTTTCATCGATGCTCCTGCAGTGCAGACTGGGTTGCTGGCGTCATTGGGGGAACATCTGGTACGTTCGAAGCTGCTGTTTAACACATTCCTAGCTGACCGTGTCCCCTTTCACTTGCCTCGACAGCACGCTCAGCTGCTGAGCGTGGTGTACCCTGAGCGTTCCTTTCGCTGTGTCATCCACTTTACGCTGAGTTTCTTGTCACGCATCTCATTTAGCCTGCTGCCCTTGTTCATTCATTCATGACTGCAGTGTCCATACTTACTCGCTTCCTTAGCTGCTACTGGTGTACGTGGCGTCGCCTCTCGTAAGTTTCGTTATTCAGTTAAAGACGTCCCTCTCTGATTGAACGTGTCCCAGACGCTGCGCGGAACGTTCTGGCATGGATAATGTCACCTTCGGGGCTGCTAAGTTATGGTCCATTGATGTACTAATGCCTTCGGGGTGTGGAGGCTATCGTCAATTTACAGATAGTGGTTATATCTTTTGCGCCTGCTTCTTGCGCTTTGTAGTCTATGTTTTACTAGTTGTAATTACCTTCGGGAACGCCGTCCTAATGCTTGTTTAATTTAGTATCCAATATAATTTCCTTAACGCTTAATTTTTTGAAGTTTTATCGCGCTAACCCTAACCCTAGTGTGGTTGGTAAGCTTCACGTGTCACTGAAGATGCCTCTCGCCTGTCTGTCTCCACTTGGATCATACGTCTACTCCACTGCCACCTGAGACCTTCTTTCTGCTCGTCAGTATGCGTACATTCGTCCATTTTGATATCATGATGGTCTTCTGTGTTCTTGCTGCTGTCACTACGAGGTATGTGCCGTATCAATTCTGATTCCTCACTCTGCTCAATGCTCTCTGGTCCCATAGCTGTCCCAATCCCACATGCAATGCGCTGGAATGCCTGCTATAGCAAGCCTATCCTGCTTCTCTGCCAACACCTATATCAATTCTCCACAAGATACGTGCTGGACCCACAGACTACATGCTTCTACATCCACCTCGTCTGTCTATGTGCCATGCTCAACCCGTCACATTTCATTCATGTACCACGTTTGACACTCGACATACATTCATTCGCCACACTCTACCAATTCTCCCTCCACACTGTCTCTCTTCATGGACCACGCGCTGCGCTTCGCCGACCGCCCCCTCCATCCGCGGCTTAAAAGCCCAGTCCGTCTCAGCTGTCTTCATAATTCGCCCGTCACTCCATTCCAATGTCTCGCACCAAGCGCAAGCGCGCATTGCCCCCCGGTTTTGACTGGCAACACGACATCACTTCCAGTGACGCTACCGACGTCACCCAGCCTCGAACCACCAGGATAAGGCATCAAACCTTCAACTTGGACACGTCGGGCAACTCGACGTCCAGCAGCGACTTCATCACTGCCCCTGCATCACCGGAGAAGAACGTGGGCTCAAGCACCCTGGACGAGCCGCAATCCGCTCCGGCAGACAACGACAACGACGAAATGCCTGCACTTGTCGAGGTGGCGGAAGAATCAGATGACGAGGACGGAGAAGAGTGCGAAGCTGCTCGCAATCCAGAGTACCAGCAGCACCGTAGCACGTTCGTTGACTTGGCTAACGTTGCCGGTCTGCGCGTGGGGAGGAAAAAAAGAACAGCCGCGGTAAGTAATCTTTTGGACTCATTTGTCAATGCCACTCATTGGGTTCTGCTTTCAGGATGACCCAACTGCGCAGTGGAAGCACGAGCGCGAAGAGTTCCTGCTTGAATTGCTCCGGTTGGAAGGTCTGGGGGAACCTACGCACGACCACGGTCAGAGACTGTGCTCGCACTGCAACAAGTCCCAGCGGGCAGTGCGATGCAAGGACTGTTACGGGGTGGCTTTGCTTTGCGTGAAATGTCTCTTGTTGACTCACCACGCAAATCCAACCCACCGAGTTGAGGTACGTACAGCTATTTATTTATAGTTCTGTCAATTCTAATTTCCAGCAGCAATGGAATGGGTCGCATTTCGAGCCAACCACGCTGAAACGTCTAGGGCTACGCATTCAATTAGGACATGCCCGCGGTACCAAGTGCGCCAACCCCGCCCCGGCTGCTGGTGACAAGTTCGTCATCATTGACGTAAACGGCATCCATCAAGTCGGACTCGATTATTGCGGCTGCACCATAGCTGTCGGTGAGACGGTGCAGCTTCTGCGTGCAAGACTCTACCCAGCCACGGTTCAAGCACCCAAGACCGCCGCCACATTCAACGTCATGGAATTCTTCCATGTGCTCTCGTTTGACTCAAAAGCTTCGGCTTTTGAGTTCTTTCATACTCTAACGCGTCGCACCGACAACACGGGCACGGTAGACGTTCCGGTATGTACATCTCCTACAGCATCATGATATATTGCTTACTATGGCTACTTAGGATCGCTATGTCGAGTTTCTCCGCATGATCAGACAGTGGCGGAACCTGAAGATGATGAAGAGGGCAGGGCGCGGCCATGCTCCAGGCGGGATAGCTGCTACAAAGGAAGGAGAATGTGCGGTCATTTGTCCAGCCTGTCCCCAGCCCGGGAAGAACCTACCAGAGGATTGGCGAGATGCGCCAGCAAATACACGGTGAGTATATAAAATTCTGTATACGCATGTTGGGCTGATGAACAAGTAGGTTCATCTTTGAATTGTTCCTCGCGGCGGACACCAACTTCCGCATGGTCCGGAGGAAAGTGTCCAGCGAATCGGCAAACCCTACGCTGAGCCCGGGACTCTCGTATTTCTGTGAGATGACGAAATACAGAAAGCATCTGGCAAAGTACGGGGATCAGAAGGAGACAGTAAGTTTTTTTCTTCTTTCAAATACAATCATAACTTCAAAATATGGTGCTAACGTGACAATTCTCTTGGTAGCATTCCACGTGCGTCAAACACCACGCAGTGGGAGACGCAAATACCAGTCGCTTCGCCAATTTGGCAGCGTCTGGTATTGGCACAGTAGATTGTACCCGCCATATGATGAAACGCCCCAACTCAGTAGGCGAGTTGCAGAAGGGCGAGCGGTAAGTTTCTTTTCTACTTTGTTTATTTATTTCATCGTATACTGACTGAACGATCTAGATACGCTAACATGGATTATATGTTTTATTCCAGCGTGTCAAAACAGGACTACGCGCGCTTGGTGATGTCCTATGACATCGTTTGTCAGTGGTCCGTGCATCTCTGGGATCGCATGCTGGCCATGCCGGGCTACCTCCATATTGACCGGGAAGACAAAGAGTTTGTCTTCTTGGTCCCGAAGTTCCACTTGCCCGCGCACGTCCAGGGCTGTCAAACGTCGTACTCATTCAATTTGACTCGCGGTGTCGGCAGGACAGATGGAGAGGCCCCGGAGCGCGGCTGGTCCAACATAAACCCCATCTCCGCATCTGTCAAGGCAATGGGCCCCGCGTCGTATCGCGAGACCATCGACGATCACTTCGGCGACTGGAATCACCAGTGGGTGACTGGCTTTAGTAAGTTTTTAAGCATGATATTAATGCTTTATTAATTTTTTGACTGATATACGCTCAACAGGCTATCTACTCCTCCGAAAGCTCAGAGAGTCGGTCGCGGCTCGCACGTATTATATCAGAGAGTTCCACGAGTTCTCTGAGGTTGTTCCCGCAGCGGAGGCGCTGGAGTGGAGCGCAATGGTTGAGGGATGGGAGATGCAGGGAGACCTGCCCAACCCGTTTGTGGCCACTACACAGAGTAAGTTATATTGTACATGCCTAAATACTCTACTAACATTCTGGTGACTAGGTGTAACACAGAACAGTGTTCGCTTGGCGCTCGCTGAGCTCGACGCCCAAGACCTGCAGCAAGAAAATGTTGTCCCGGTTCATGAAAACGTGACCCCAGGCATCTTCATCGCCCAAGGTCTTGACCTCGAGATACAGCAGTACGTACCCACCAGTAGTTTTAATCTCACTATACTGACCTTATCCTTCATTTTAGAGTCAGACTCAAGGTCGATACGAAGGCTCTGGACTCCTCCGCCACGAGCCTCCAATTAGCCAAGATCCAAGAGCGGAAGACCGCACTGAAAGTCAAGGTCAAGAGCTGGACCAACATCCAGCAGTTGTACATGCCAGAGGTCGCTCTTCTCCGGTCTCACCTGCATACCGCAGCTCTGGACAGCACACATGAGACACCAGCATATGATATCCCTCTCCACTTACCGTCATCCCTCCCGCCCCGCATACGAACCAACAGCAAGCTCTCAGAATATGAGTTTCGTCTGCGAAGCGCGCAGGCGTATGAAGCTCTCGAGGAGCTTCGTCGCCATCTCCTCCTCAGGACCCACATGTGGAACTTCAAGGACAAGAACCTGAAAGGGCAGCGCGCCAATACGCGCGCCGGGACACTGGCTAGCCGTGTTCAGAACAAGGTCAATGTGAGCGCATCCAAGTATACGCATGCCCGCAACGCCGTGGCCTCTCTCGCCCAGCGCACTGGAGCTGTTGGGTGGGAAACACAGTTCAAGGAGCTGCTCAGCAGCGACGTACGAGCCTTCACTGACAAAACGGAGGAGGCGGCGATGGCTCACAAGCCAAAGAAGAAGCGGCAGGAGCAGGAGAAGGCTTTGGGCGAGGGGAAGAAGAAGTTGGCATGGATTTGGAAGGTGTCTCGGGTGGGCGCTGACGTGGGAGATGATGAAGGGGTACAGGAAGGTGCGTCTGTACATGCCATACCCACCCTCGTTAGTGCTAACAACCCGACTTTTTACCCAGCGCTGCGCATTGAATGGTGCAAGAGCCGTGCGCGTGCAATGAGATGGTCTGAGGAGGTGCTCCTTCTGCGCGAGGAGATGCGGCGGGTGATCACATTCCTTCTCTGGCACGCAGACTGGTGGGGTCTCCAGGGTGAAGGCCGCACAGACGTTGACATTCCGCCTGAGGTCCGGCAGGGCCTTCAGGCATACGCCGCAAGGCAGGCCGCCAATTGCGAATCAATGGCGGCCCATTTCGATCATTTGTGGACAACCGCTTGGAAAAAAATATCCGAGGGCGAGGGTAGCGACAACGACCTTCTCGAGCTGGAGCCCGACGCCGCGAGATTCATTACAACCTATCCATCTACTGTCTCCCCACCCCCTTCCGTCATGTAAACCGTGCACACGCCCCCAAATATATATTCATCCTTTTTGCTATTTACACGCAGTTACACTATATTTATTGATTGACACATGTACTATATTGACTTGCTCTATGTGACATGTATGTCTGCAAGCATCATTGTGAGCCGACCGGAAAGGATTACTGGCCGCTCCCACTCACGGAAGCACAGCCACATCGCAAAATCCCAGCTTCTCCCCGCTAAACGCGGTCCATTTGATGAGCAGGCACACCCACCCGCTCATCTGCCGCATTGGGAAATCAGCATTTCGCATTTGAGGCCACCCTGCGGCCGCTACAGCTCGACTCCGCCCCCCAGCACAGCCATTCTCGACCTGCCGCATCCGGAATCAAGCCCCCAGCAGCCCCCAACCCGCCCGCTCGCCCGCCAGCTCGCCCAAAGGAAATGATGCATCACGACTATGGTGGAATGATGCATCGTGACCTCTGGTGAGGACCGGGAATGCTGCACCACGACATGAGTGGTAGTAAGCAGTAATATTGTATTATTCCTACCGTATAGGGTGGATAGTTCAAAGGAATTGCCTGAGGTTCCCGCGATTGGATTGAATCATGCTGAGCATAACCTGCATGTAGTGCTCCCCCATGCCGTCGATCGGCAAACTCCCCGAGAGCAAGAGTACCACACACTCGCGGTCACACTTCTCAGCGGTGCATTCGAAAAACTGGATGATTGCAGGATGCCACAGTTCTGGGCTGAGTGCGAGAGGCTCGTGCCGCATTTGACCTCGCTGGAAAATCGTGATTCCGCGCAGACGCCTCCTAGCCATGAACTCATGCAAATGACTCAGGCAGTTGGCATATATTTCCGAAGCCGGGGTCGCTATGATGAGGCGGAGACGATGTTGAGAAGAGTACTCATGCAACGTGAGAAGGCGGATGGGATTGGCGCGGATCATCTCGACACACTCGCCACGGTGGCCATCCTCGCCGATGTGTATTCTGATCGTGGGAAGTACGATAAGGCAGAACCATTGTATGCACGCACCCTCGCAGGGAGAGAGAAACAACTCGGAGCAGATCACGCGGATGTGTTAGTGACCCTGAACAAGCTAGCCGTCCTTCGCTATCGCCAGGACAAGAGCGCTCAGGCCGAGGACCTTTTTGCTCGAGTGCTTGCAGGCCGGGAAGCCCAACTTGGCGCGGAGCATCTCGATACACTATATACGAGGGAAGGATTGGCTAACGTGTACCGCGATCAGTTCAAGTTTGATGCAGCAGCGGCGTTATATGTACGCGTACAAGCCGGCAGGGAAAAGCAACTTGGCACGGAGCATCCAGATACGCTGACGACGATGAAGAGCCTGGGTGGCCTCTACCTTGACCAGAGCAAATACGACGAGGCGGAGAAATTGTTTGCGCGAGTTCTCCAAAGTAGGGAAACACAACTTGGCAGGGAGCACCCAGAGACGCTGGACGTGATGCGCAGCCTAGCCCACCTATACTTGAACCAGGGCAAATACGACGATGCGGAAACGCTGTATGTACGAGTGCATGCAGGCAACAAAAAGCAGCTCGGCGAGGAGCATCCGGAGACACTGCGTGCGGTGGCTGGTTTTGCGCTTCTTCGCGAGAATCAAGGGAGATGGGAAGAGGCCGAGGAGCTCTATCGGCAAGCGCTGACAGGTGCGGAGAAAACACTTGGACCAAGCCACGAAGAAACTAGGAACATTGTGGAGCATCTTGCAGACCTTTTCGATAAGCAAGGGAAAGAAGAAGATGCAAGGGCATTGTGGCAGTGCCACTGTGGGCACACCACACCTGCATAGAGACATAGACTACATAGAGACTCAGCCAGCGCACTCAATACACATCCTTTCTTGCTCTTTCCTTCCGTGTGTTCGTCCCGCTCGTCCCGTTCCCGGCCTCGCTCTCGTTCTCGCCCTCGTCTTCTCTCGCCCCCTCGTCGGCGGCACTCGTCCTCACTCGCCCCGTCCCATTTGGTGACGAGAGCGGAATCGTTCTTCACGCGCCGTGGCTCCACGAAAAGACCCCCTTGCCACGTCACTCGTCGACAGACCATTCAACCCGTTCAGTAACAGAGCCGCGAGACAAGCACGTCGAACAGGAACAGCCACACCCACCCACGTACCACCACCCGTTCCCGATTTCTCCTCGCCACGAGACTCAAAGACTGAATTCTCCGACCCTAGCTCTACAGCCTCCAGCCCGTTATCTAGTCCCATCTCTCCCGTCCCATCGATTACAAACCTCCCACTACGAATCCCCTCCCCCGATACACTTTACTCGAGAACACAGTCCCCATTCGCCGATACACCATTTGACCTACCCTCCACACCCAATACACTTGCTACCCCGACCTCTCATACCGCGTCCCTATTCCCACTCTTCCCCTTATTCCCGCTATTCCCGACAACAAATAACTCTCCAATTAATACACCCACGCCGTTACCTATACCCACGCCGTTACCTACAAACATTCCGTTAATTATACATACGCACGAGGAAGACGAGGAGATGCCGACACACGTGGAGATGTTCACGGGCTCGAGGTCCACCGAGAATGCACAGCGCTGGCTTCGACAGCTGGAGGGCGAGAAGCTGAAGCCAGACAGCACCGATGCGACGTGCGCATGGATCTTCAGCCACCACCTGGAACCAGGATCCAGAGCGGACATCTGGTACACGACGGAACTGACAGACGCGGACCGGCTGTCGTGGACAACGACCCGCGCAAAGTTCTGTGCGAAGTGGCCAGCGATGGTCAGATCGGAGCCCACGAATGACGATTGGTGCCTGCAGTTGGAAGAGCTCGTTCTGCCAACCAACTTGGTGGGGCAAAGGATCAGTACGGGAGAAGGAGAGGACACGGAGTACAGTCACAAGCTGTGGGCAAACGAGGCGCAAGCCATCCTGAACAACATCAACGACCCTAACGGGCTGCTAATACGGATAGCCCGCCGCAATCTCCCAATCGCCGTGGCGAAGTGCCTTCCCGCCAACCTGAACACCTGGACGGGGTTCCTGGATGCGGTCAGGGACATCCCCATCCATGCCCTGGAAATCTTCAACAGGGAAGAGCGCCAGAACGAGTCGACACAGGCCACCATCGCAGCCTTAACGGCAATGCAAATCAGCAGCCCGCCGCCGACCACATACCAAGCGCCTGCGACACCTCGTCCCGTGAACCGCGTACACTGGAGCACCGTAGCACCGGCCCCGGCTCCACCTGTACCAGCAACACCAGCACGCCCGGCATTCCGCAATTCCGCGACAGCGCCACCAGTAACCCCACAGCGCCAGACGAACACGTTCACGCCTGCGGCTCACGCACCCCGTGTCCCATGGGCGGAGCGGCCAGCTGACACACCGCGACGAGATGCGCTTCCCGCTACACCGGTATCCAACCGCAGAGGAACTGACACGCTAGCCGACCTGGCACATCAGGCCATCGCAGCGAACAGGCCATACCCCGCGACACCAGCAGGAATAGCCAGATACGAGCAGGACAAGCCAGCATGGGTGATAGCGAACGGAGGACCTGGCATGGACGTGTCATGGAAATCGAAGCACATCCCGCTAACGCCAGGCACGTCGCCGCTAGGCAGCAGCGAATGCTACAATTGCGGGATAGCAGGGCACCGCCGTGACCAATGCCAGGAAGGGGACCCCGCGAGGATCATCCCGGGTGACGAAGCGCAGTGGAGAGCTCGCATCAACGGCACCTTGGTCGCAGCGAGAAGGACAGCTCGGGCGGCATCGCAACCCTTGGACGAGGACACCCTCCCAGTGTTCCTCATCGGTGGCATGGAGGTATCTATAGACCCCAGCGTGTACGACACGTCGGGCCTAGACTTCTTGGACGAAGAGGAAGAGCAGGGAAAAGATTAGGGGTCTCGACCAGAACGTACGAGCGTTACGAGACCCCGGAGGCACAATTCTCGGAGCAAACGGACTCCATATCCATGCTAAATTCCTTATCCCTTCCCCTTTCACCCTGTTATGATGATAGCGCACCCGAACAGCCTGCACAGGAACCTGTATTCTCCCCGGACTCTAATACATTGATTCTAACGTACGGAGTGGATACCCACGCAGCCATCATGTCCATGACCACACCAGACGCCACAGTGCGCAGCGCACCCTTCCTGCAGAGAGTTCACCTCATGTCGCCAGATGGCTACGCGGTCCGCGCGACAGGCCAAGTTGACGATGGAGCCATGCGCAACTGCATCTCAAAGAGAAGGTGGGAGCAATATGGGCACTGTTTGTCGCCGCTGTCACCGTCGAGCACCCGGATCAGCGTGGCGAACAATCAGACGATCCGACCGATAGGGCGATGGCACGGCACCGTCCGAGTTGGCAGCGTGGGCGCCCCGAGTTGGTTCGAAGTTTTCGAGAGTAACGGCGCGTTCGACGTAATCCTGGGAAAGCCATGGCTAGAACAGGTGGGGGCGATCCACAGATACACATCGGACACCCTAGAGATCACGGGGCACGACGGAACATCGACCAACTTATCCAATCAAACGGCGGCGGAGGCAGAACGAGAAATAGAGGGCACGGGAACAGCACGAGAGACAGAGACAGAGGCAGCGACGGAGCGACAGGAGGCACAGCCGGCATGCGGGGAGCAGGAACGCATAGCAACGAGAGACAGTGAAGGGGCCGCTAGCAATGAGGAGCAGGAACATGCCGCGGGACCCGGAAATGAAACAAACATGGAGACACGCGCGGAGCCGGAGCGCACAGCGATAGAGAAGAGCGAGGAGGACGCAGAAACAGCAGAGAGCGAGCAGGACGGAGACAGTGACGCGGAGCTGGAGCGCACTGGCTCGATGGAAGACGAGGAAGAAACCACACCAACCAAAGAGACCCCCCCAGAAGAACAACTTGACCGTGAGTGGGCGCGCATCCATCAGATACGCGCGTCGGAGAGCCCATGGAAAGAGACCAAATGGTCCAGATACCTAGCAGTGGAAGGTACGAGCGAGGAAGAGGTCGTAGACGAGGATAGCGACACCGAAGAGAGCGAAGAAGCGATGACGACCGATGCTCAAGGCATCGAAACAGACGAGCAGAGAGCAGAACGTGCGGAAGAAGTCCGACGTGAACATGAGGAAGAGGGGGAGGTCCTACTGACCTCACTCATGCAGACGAACGCGGCCTATTACAAGGAGAAGCGGCGTCAAGAGCGAGGCGCCAAGAAGAGATTGGGCAGACGTAAGCGAGCGCAGTCCGATTTGGCAGCTCACCGTTCTGTAGAAGTCGAGCGCATCCACAAGCTATGGGAATCGGAGAGGCGGATCAATATCCTCCGCACAAAACTCGAACACGCCAGAGCCCTCTCCGAGTCCACATACGACCCGGAACACCCGAACGCACCTCCCCCGGACCCCCAACCAACGGAAGACGCACCAATCCTGACCACACAGGACGCTCCATTCGCAATCGAGATCCTCACCGAGAACGAATGGCTAGACCGCTCCGAAGGACAAGGCGCCGACCCCGAACAAGTCTTCGCCGCACACGCGCACGCAGAACCACGCCCGCCCTCAGCGAGCGTCGAAAGGCCGCCATTCCAGCTAAACCGGGGCACGAACATGTCGGCCCGAGTGACGAACCCATGGGAAGAGAAACGTGTCGAGGAAATCTTGAGCAAGATTGAAATCGGCACTGACCTAACCCCAGAACAGCGGCAGAGCGTCAAGGACCTGGTGGTAGAATTCGCCGACATCTGGGCCCTGTCAATGTCGGAAGTCCTCTGCGTAGACTGGCACTCCCACCACCTCGACGTCGACCCAAATATTCCCCTACCAAAGAAAATCTCTCAGCGCCCGCTGACGGAGAAGCAAAAAGACTGGTATTATAAAATATTAGACGAGATGGAGGACTCACATGTGATTCAGAAGGTGCCCGGAGACTTCATCAAGTGCCTAAACAGCATGAACTTGGCTCCAAAGGACAAGGGCAAAACCGGGAGAACGCGCGTGGAGATCCTACGCAAAGTCAATGCCGAGTGCATTAGGAACGGCCTGCCCCCATTCTGGGAAGAAGTTCGAGACCCCGGGGAGTCAGACGAAGCCATGCTGGAAGCGGTCGAGAACGAAGGTACACCGAACGAACGCATATCGAAATGGCGAGTATGCCACGCGTTCTTGGCATTGAACAAGGCAACCAAAATCCCGTCCTTCCCACAGGGCGACCTCGCCGCAAAACACCAGTTCGCGTCCGGCCACCGCTGGGCCACAATCTGCGACATGGCAGCAGGGTATTACGCAGTCTCACTTGACGACGAATCGGTACCCTACACAGCGTTTTACGTCGAAGGCCGCGGTTACTACGTATACTTGCGCATGCCGTTCGGGCTGACCGGAGCACCAGCGACGTTCGGGGAACTAATCTCGATCGCCCTGGACGACATGATTGGTCGGGAACTCGTCAACTGGATGGACGATATCTGTCTCCCAGGTGACGTATTCGAGACGAAAATGGCTAACCTACGCAAATTCTTCACCAGATGCCGTGAAAAGTCCCTCTCCCTAGCACCGGCGAAGAGCAAACTTTTCTTTACCGACGTTCTATTCGCGGGGGCAATGGTAGGCCCATCAGGCATCAAACCCAACCTCGACAAGGTGGCGGCGGTCGTCGACTGGCCGGTACCCGAGGACGCGCAAGACCTTTCGGCGTTCCTGGGATTAACCAACTATTTCAGGCGCCTTATCAACGACTACGCACGCATCGCCGCACCCCTGACAGACCTCACCCGACACATTGAGTATAACAAACCAACGGGGAACGCACGCGCACGCAAAGGAGCATACAAACGAGCACTAGCGGCCACGTCACTCAAGGACAAGTGGACTGACGAATGCCAGAAAGCTTTCTTGACGCTGAAAGTGATTTTATCGCAGGAACCGGTCCTGAAGAGCCCGCAATACGATGGACGCGTGTTCAGGGTCACAACGGACGGCTCCGGCGAAGGCTTCGCAGGCTGGCTCTCGCAGGCCTTCGAAGAAGTTGACAACAGCGGTAAGCCCGTTACCCGCTGGTACCCAATTGCTTACTGCTCGAAACGCACATCGCCCTCAGAGTCACGATACGAGCCGTTCCTCCTCGAATTCGCGGCACTCAAGTATAGCATGGACGAGTTCGAAAGGTACATATACGGGTCGCCTATCGAAATCGAAACCGACTGTCAGGCGCTCCGGGACTGCCTATTGAAAGACAAAATGAATACGCACCACAGCCGCTGGATGGAGTCGATCATGGGGCACAACATCGTCGACGTCCGGCACAGAGCGGGTATCAACAACCCGGTCGCAGACGGCCTCAGCCGCATGTGGCGAAACCGCACGCGTACCGACACGGACGGCTCCACCTGGTCAGTACTACCAGACTGGGAGGCGTCAAGAGGCATCACGCACGACATCCTGCTAGTTGCGGAGAACTCGCCGAGCGCTCCAAAGCACCCCCTGGAAGCACGGTTCAGCGATGACGCATTTTTCTTACCCGTCGTGAAGCACTTACTCGGCAGGTATGCAGCGTCCTCAATGTCCGAGCGCAAACGTGCGATGCACAGGGCGGAGGGATTCAGCATCGCCGAGGGCAAACTATGGCGCACGAGCTCAAAACCTTCAGACCGCGTCGCGCGAACAGAGTGTAGGCCATCCAGCGAAGGATTCCAGCTCGCGCTGGAAACGCACAAACTCAATGGACACTTCGGCGCCGAACTACTCAAACTCAAACTTCGCGACCGCTACTTTTGGCCGGGGCTCGATACAGACTGCAAGCAAGCGTGCATTGAATGCTCGCATTGTAAGAATTTCGGCCCGGCTGTGCTCACGTCTCTCCTCCAGCCCATACGGCGCACAAAACCGTTCGGATTGGTGGCAGGCGACTACGTCTCCCTGCCAGCCGGCAAGGGCGGATTCAAGACATTGGGCGTATACATTGATGCGTGCTCAAACTTTGTATGGGCTGACAAGTTCAAAGCGGCAGGTACAGCGAAGAGCACCTTGTCAACGCTGGACCACATCCGCCTCAAACACGCCACACCCGCATCCTTCATGGCCGATGGAGGCTCGCACTTCGACAACGACGCAGTAGCGGAGTTTTGCGCCGAGCACAACATTACTCATATCACGACGCCGGCCTACGCCCCGTGGGTCAACGGTCTGGTAGAAAGTACTAACAAACTGCTGCTCGGTAGGCTCAAAAGACTCTGCGCACCCGACTTAGATGCGGACCCTGAGGACGTCGATCCCGCCTCCATCCCCCGCAACTGGCCCGACCACCTCGAGGAAGCAGTGCGTTCCATTAACGACCGCATTATTCCAGCCCTCAACGCCACCCCCCGCGAAATCCTGTTCGGCATGCAATTCACACCCGATACGGCCACCAGCCACGACAACCCCCCCATCATCACCACCCCCGACTCAGTCGACACACACTTTATCCTCGCGGACACCTTCCGCAGCAACACCCACCTACGCGCATTGAACGAGGCCAACAGACGCAAAGACACATACGACTCGACAGCGCGCGCCCCGAACTTCAAAATAGGAGACCTTGTACAAACCTACGACTCTAAGGCCGATTTCAACTACGCAACCATTAATAAGATGACACCGAGATGGTCTACCCCTCGGCTCATCGTTGGCAAATATCTAAATTCTTTCACTTTATCTACTGTACATGGCACCCCGCTGAAAGGCTTATTTCACACCCGCAGACTCCGACCTTATATCCCACTCAGAGGCACCACCCTCGACTTAATCGCCCCTCGGGACGTTCCGGAACCAACAGAGGATGACATGGAAATCGCGGAAGCCGAAGAACGCATGGCGACGAGCTTCATATCGCCATAACCCGCTGCAATAGAGTCCTGGTAAAGTCGGCGCTCTCGTCGAGAGGCATCCGGCATTTACGAAACCCATAATGGGCGACACGCTGGGTGTTCTCACCGGACGCGCATGAGATTGCGTCTTGGGCCACTTCATTTCCCCTCGTTCCCTACATACATATGTTTATACTACCCGCCGAACTCTCTCCCACCACGCAATCGGTCCTTGGGACGCTCCGGGGCAGCGTCCATTAGGGAGGGGCCACCTGTGGCAGTGCCACTGTGGGCACACCACACCCGCATAGAGACATAGACTACATAGAGACTCAGCCAGCGCACTCAATACACATCCTTTCTTGCTCTTTCCTTCCGTGTGTTCGTCCCGCTCGTCCCGTTCCCGGCCTCGCTCTCGTTCTCGCCCTCGTCTTCTCTCGCCCCCTCGTCGGCGGCACTCGTCCTCACTCGCCCCGTCCCAGCATTACGTGCGCGCTTCAGAGAATAAGCAGAAAGCGTAGTGTTGCAGGGTCATTTTATATTTCATCTACGAGGCATCATGTATCATTTGGGGCCCCTCTTGTGTAACGTGTAGGCCATCGTACCTCGCGAAGCGTCATAAGATGTTTTCTTGTCACAATATCTGGCAGATATCGTATATACCTCCGGAAGACGTGACTATGAATGCTGCTCACTCACGAGCTCCCGACGAGATTATAAGGCGTAGGGTGATTCGATCGGAACGGGTAGAAAAGTCATGAAACGCCAGCATCTGAGTCGATCGGCCCCCAAAGATCAAGAAAGCAATCGAAGCTGGATGCGGCGACGACATGAGCATATAGCCTAGAACACATTGACAAGTTATTTGGTCGGAATAATGCACGTAGTTTGCGACCCAAAAAACCGACCTCCAATACCAGATTCAAGAGGTACCAATGGACCCGCAGACTGCAGGAAATCGTGGCCAAGCCGTCAGGGCGAGTGTTTACCAAGTTAGGACCAGCAAAGAGGATATCGAAAGCTCATTTTATGACTATCAGTTGTTGAAGAGGGAGTGTAGAAATCAAAGGTTAACATCGAAGAGAGACACCAGCGACTGTAGGTACAAATGACAAGCAAGGATGTCCCTGGATGAGTGGGAGACGACGATGGACAAAGAGCGCAGTGAGTGGCGGCAAAAAGCACGTGCCAATTGTGCCTTCTGGCGCCGTGATTACCATATGCGGCCGCTGCTCACGTCTCCGTTAACTTTCTCCTTCATCTCTGCGACTCGATCTGGCGGTTATCCATTCTGCAATGGCCGTGGTGCGATCGATGACTCGCACCCAAACCTGGATGTTCTTGTGCTCCCTAAAGCTCCTCTCGCCGCCAGTGCAACAACTGCAAACCTGCCGCCTTTAGGCGAAGTCTAACAGCTGCAGCAAATGTTTGAGATATTTGACCACTTACAACATTGGCATTCACGGACGCAGTCATTGTAAATGTCAAGATATTGACTGTGACATGCATAGGCATGTGTCTTAGGCAAAGTCGTTATTGGTACTCTGCAGGCTTCTCATGGCACCATGGGACGCAGCACGCGGACGCGTCAAACAGCGTATATATATCCCTCCGCCGGGCAAAGAGGAACATGGCTGCGTACCGCACGCGTCCCTCGGTCTACCTCGCATGTGCCACTACGTCCGCCTGCACTGCCCCGCCCAGCCTCTGGCCCATGTGCTGACGCCGGACGATGCAGCAGCATGCCGAACACAAGCGGCCATTCAAAAGTTCCTTGCACAGTTGGAGATTTCAATGGTCAGTACCGAGATTCCCCTTCGATTTCTACTTTCCCTCACACTTCCCATCCAATGTCGCATTCTCATCCACCTGCGCCCATCCAGTCCCTCTGAGTCCCCATACGAACTCTGCTGACTTACCTGACCCCCCACAGGTGAACCGCGACCTGCGCACACTTGCGCTTTCTTGTCCATCTTTCAAAGGGGCACTGGACATCTCCGACGCGCCGCGACGCGACCAGAAGGCGCAGTCTGCGAACCGATGTTCAAGTGCCAGGACACGCGAGAGCAATCATACCCCGAATCGTCCGCAGCGCTCGCGCCGTGCCCCCCCAGCAAATCCAATCCGCATGCTAGTCCCTCTCGCCCTTCTACCACCACCCCATTCTCAGACACGAACGCATCTGCTCGCGCAGAAGTACACGTGGCTTGCCCTTCAATCCCAGCGTGTTGTGCTCGCCGCCACAGGTTCAGCAACGCAGACAAGAGAATCAGCGGGCCCTGCTGAGCTGCGTCCGGACTGGCGGGCTCTGGCGACGACAAGCTGCCCTTGCTCGTGCACCTCCCGCTCAGTTCATATACGCAGCCGCGCAACATGCACAGACGTCTGCAGCACCGTGGCGCACCTGACGCTTCCTCGCGAGCCGGCCGTCGCCTGTGCAGCCTGAGGTGGACCCCCATCACGTGGCGGAGGCGGCGGGTGATACTGTTCGCTGACGGGTGAGGCACGAGCGTCGCGACCGAGGTGGATGTGGACACTGAGGGAATGCGGATGTGGTTATGCACAATGGGGCGGGGTGAGTGTGATCCTGCCACACTGGCGGACGAACATCCTGCCAGAGCATGCCGTTCTGCCCACGAGGAAGACAGCCAACCCTGGACTTACATTCAAATTCGTGGGCTTCACCGACGATTGCTCGGCTTGGGATGCATGAGATGATGTCGCAGGGGTTGATGTGAAGAACCGAGTTAAGATTATGGGGCAATACCTGGATCCACAGCGATGGGGAGATGCCATCGGACAGCAGAAGGACCTCGGATGCGCCACACCCGAGCGACCCGCCGTGGCCCCTCGAGCCGCCTCACGGCTTGGGCTCGACGTGTGCTACTCGCGCGGGACCTCAGCAGAGAGGGTCGTCAGCAGTGCGTCGCAAGGATAGAGCCAGATGCGGAGGGCGACGTGGGCCTGATATGCTTGATGGGCGCTCGGGAGGAACGATGGTGGATATAATTCCTGCCACGCCAATCGACCACCATACGCTCTCCTCCCCCCGCACCGCTGCCGAAGGCAAAGCATACACCATGGCCATGCGTGGCACGCCTTCTTTCGACTTCGTGGACATCATCTCGCCTACTAGAACGGGAATGCTGGGCGGGGCGCTGGTCTCGTTTTGACAAAGTGGTATGGTGCAACGACAAGACACGCAGACGAACATGAAGTCGAAGATGCCTATCGAGTCAGACATCTATGTGCTCGGTTTCGACTCACATGTTGCACCACGAACGACGACGTAAAGCTTACTTTACCACGGCCGTCATTGGTGCGCCGCCTAGTCATTGCTCATCAAGGCCACAATGGTGCCTCGCGCGTGTTTATATGTTCGTACATTACCCTCGCACGCAGCCCCTATCTCCCTCTTATTCTTATCTTATGCGCTTACTCATTGTGCATACATGATCAAAATCTATCTACCTATCTTCTTTCTCAGCCACGGTCGTGTCCGTGTTGCTTTCGTACGTTTTTGTATGCATCTTTTCTCCTCCCATTCTTGTTATATCATCATGACTGCACGCTAGATACACTTTCGCCATTATGCAATTGGGTTTTTCTCTGTCTTCGGCGAGACTCGACCGGAAACATTGCTGTCAAGTACTCATACATTCGTTGAAGTGCTATCCTCTTCCTTCCCCCTCCCATCCATTTTCCTTTCCACTGTCTTACAGCTCACGGAGCTCTATCGCTGCTGTGCATAATATATATATCACGTTTGTCTCTAATTATCTACTAACTAAAATTTCGAACTTTCCCAGATCTCTTTGTCCGCTTTTGGCGGTGGGGCTGCCCAATTTGGGTGTCTCTGATGGTCTTCTATACTACTGTGCAGCATCAAACTGACCATCGCCGTTCTGATCAAACCTTTAACCAGATGTCTTCATCACGAAACTCACTACCCCCCGCCATCGCTCAAACCAACGAGGCGTCTCATCATGATTATCCATCACAGGGCCCAAATTCCAGCAGTGCTATCAGTCAACCATCGATTCTACCGATACCAGCAGCGGTAAGTTATTTCAGATTTTTTATATCCAATCTTGGCATCTGAAGCGAATACTAGGCATTCGATACAAGAAGTATCTCAGGATCTGCAACGGTAATCAATGTCAGTGGCACTTACAACGATAATAAGCGGATAGGTACGCATCAGCACCTTTAAGTATTGATTGTACACTGGATCATGCTAAGCGCAGCATGCGTGAAGTGCCCATCAATTCTATCGATAACCAGACGTTCCGAATTAACGACGCACCAGTTCGTCGCGTTTCTGACCATTTCACTGGCCGTGAAAAGGAGCTTAACTACCTCAGAAACACTATCGATTCTTGGCGTTTTGATGCGCCAGCGCTGTTTGTGATTTATGGCAGTCCAGGACGCGGAAAAAGTCAGCTTGCTCTGCATTATGCCGATCAGTCATTCTCTTCACATAGATACTCTCACATTTTCTGGGCCTCGGCGACGACTAAGGAGAAGGCCAGCCAGGGGATGGTAAACGTGCTCGACCTCGTTGACCATAAAGACCGGCACCATCCAGAGCAATCCGTGCGACTGAGGGCTGCTCGCCTCTGGTTAGAGAATGCTGACCGCCATGGTTGTCCGAGCTGGCTATTTATCTTTGACAATGTCACATGGGACACTATTCCGCTCCTGCTCGAGCACTTGCCGTTGCGAAATGGCCACGGTACCATCCTGTTGACTACTCGTACGCTCGATATAGCGGAGTATATCACGAATTCAGCGAAACAAAAAAAGTCCTTTCTAGAACTTCCGCCGCTCAGTTCTGAACAAGCCGTAGAACTGTTTCTGAAAAGGGCGGAACTTGATAATGCTGCTGTCGTGGTTCAAGGCGATGTCGAGAAGCTTGTGAAGAAATTCGGATGTCTACCTCTAGCAGTAGAGCAGGCGGGAGCGTACACGAAACAAATGCATGTGCGCATAGATACCATGCAAACTGAAGATTTGTTGCGAGACGTGAGTCGTTCTAGTACACATGCTCTATATCACGAATCTGCCTCACTAATATTTCACAGATCCTCAAATGGGAAAACACGAAGCAATTCTCTTACGAGCAGAATTCTGTATCTGCCGTATTCAAAGCTCAGCTGAAGAATCTTGATGCCATCTCTTCTGACGCGTGCAATCTCTTGAAAACGTTGGCTTTCTTCGATCCTGAGACCATTCCCCTCGACATTCTGGTCCATGGCGCTCAGCGGGTTAGGCAGAAGCTGAAAGACTCGTTGGTCGCGCCCGTAGTTGCCAATCAATCGTCAGTGAAAAAGCATTCTGCTGCTCGTAGAATGATTGCGCAGTTACCATGGAGGAGGCCGGAGTCCGCCAGCCACCATGACACCAATAATGACGGCGCACCAGGTTCTGCATCGTCTCTAGCATCCAAGCTGGAGCCTCTCATTGAGCTGATGTGCTCGAAAACTGGGCTCATAGAGACTATGAATCATCTCGAAGGACTTTCCTTGGCTCAATCTCGCTATGGGAACAACCCATCGCTTCACCTCCATGACCTGAATCAACTTGTCCTTTTGGAACAAAGTACAGTAGCTAACGAAGCGGAAGGGTACCATGCGATCGCGATTACCCTCCTTACCGGCGCGTTTGAGACGATACAGGATCTCGGGTCGCCCCCATCTTGGGCTGAATGCGAGAGCTTGGTTCCGCATCTAACCTCGTTGCAAAAACACTATCCGGAGCAGATGCCTTATAGCAGGGAATTCGCGGACATGGGCTATGGCATCGCCAAATACTTGCAGAAGCGGGGCCGATACGCTGAGGCAGAGGCACTGCTGAGTCGAGTACTAGCGCGACACGAGACGGTTGGACCGGGCGCGGATCATCTGGATACGCTGACAACAGTTCACAACCTCGCTCGGGTTGGCATTGATCAAGGCCACTATAATAAAGCAGATGCACTATATGCAAGAGCACTCACAGGCCGAATGAAGCAACTTGGTACAGAACATCCCGATACACTTATGACAATGCATGACCTGGCTCTTCTCCGCTATCGCCAGGGCAAACATGACGAGGCTGTGGACCTATTCACTCGAGTACTTGCTGGTCAAGAGAAGCGGCTTGGCCCAGAGCATTTGGATACACTGGAAACGGCCGAAAATTTGGGTAACGTGTACGTGCGCCTACGCAAGCATGACAAAGCAAAACCTCTACATGCACGCGTACTAGCAGGCAGGGCCAAGCAGCTCGGCTCAGAGCATCCAGATACGCTTACGGCAATGAGCATTCTGGGTGACCTATATCGTACGCAGGGCAAATACGACCAGGCCGAGCCACTACTCGTGCGGGTGCTCCGCAGCAGGACGGCGCAGCTCGGCGCAGAGCACCCACATACGCTGGACGTGGTACATGGGCTAGCCCGCCTAAACTTGGACCAGGGCAGATACGACGAGGCGGACACGATGTATGCACGAGTACTCGCGGGATACGAACAGCAGCTCGGTGCGGAGCACCCAGAGGCGCTAATTGTGGTCCATAGTATCGCTGTCCTTCGCGAGCACCAAAGGAGGTGGGAAGGAGCCGAGCAGCTATATAGGCGAGCGCTTGCAGGTATGGAGAGAACACTCGGGCGTGATCACCGGGAAACAATGAATACAGTGGATTCTCTCGCTTGTCTTTACGCTGCGCAAGGGAGAAGGAAGGAGGCAGAGGCATTGCGCGCGCGCATAAAAGAAACCCAGAGGAAAGCAGGGTGATGGCATTCTATGTTCGGTCTACAGGTATTGATTATCGGTTGTTCTATTGTATTCTGCCAGCCTTGCCACAGTGGGTGATCCTGTTGGCTTCTTAGCTAGTGCTTAATGCAAAGTGATGGAGGATTTTTTTAATAGATCTATAGGCAATTAATCATCATTCTACGTATGCTGCCAACCTTACTACCAAACTCATTTTTGCTTAACCCCCTTATCGTGGAATCGGATCTCACATTATTCAGGCCGTTGCGCTGGTGGCGTAAATTTCCAAGAAATTTCAGAGGTTTCTAGACACCTACGTGGTCTTCCTTTTCTTGTTTCGGGGACATTCTCGTATTAATATATGGGCAATTTAATGATATTATTATATTGCCTCAGTCTGTTCGAGCTTTGGAGGGAGGCGCCTGTGGCTAGAGGAGTCAGTAAATGTGGACGAGCATGCGCGTGATATTGTCAATCGGAGGACTGATAAGATGGGAATTGCCACCGAGAATGCCTTCCAACTCGCCATCTTAACTAGTCCTACCAGTAAATCTCTGGTACCTCTCACGCTCTATATCAGTACTTTCCCGCTTGAATAATCTCACCAACGTCAACACTACTCTCCGAAAATTATCTGCCCCGCTAACACCACCCCAAATCCCTCCTCAAATACATAACCTTCAGCTCAACGTTCCCCCTTCCCCACGATACTCTAATCATAACAATCGCAATTACTTAGCAGACCGCAAAACTGCTAGGAATCACTCGTGGTGTTTCGCAATATCTCGCGTACTACAGCACTTGAATTTGGGACGCACGGGCTGCAGTAGCTGGGAGCCGAAGAAGTATCCATCCTAATAGGTCACCTGGGCGACAACCAGAGTCGCTGTTACTTCCTTTCCCCAACCACTGCCATCCATCTGCCATCTGAATTCTCTTTGTGATATCCACATTTTTATCCAAGATATGCGTGACCGTACTATACATGCTAGGCAGAGCTATCATCCCTATGCGCGTGAAGACCTGCAGCCTGTCAGAGGAGCTTCAGGCTCGTTTATTAAGCCCAATTCTAGGAACTACTTCGATGACGAGGCAGAGATCACTGGCGCTCAATCTGTTCGCTGGATCCCTCTAGCAGAGCGGGAGGCGATCGAATGTCACCAAGACAGCACAGGCCTGCATTTTGAAGGTTGCCGGGAGTCTTATCGTGCATCCTCGTCTAGCCACACCACAAACCCTACCCCCAGCCCCCCAATCCCTGAGCTCATGTATCCGCTTACCAGGGCGCATACTCCCGCGCCGTCCGGCGACACAGCACGCGGTGACGTTGCCGCCGACACAGCGCGCCTATCAACATCCAGTGCACCCGAGAATTCGGCTGGTGTGGGCTGCTCTCAAACCGGTCCGGTGCTGATTGGCGACGAGGTTGGTACAGTGGTAGAAAGAGACCTAGTTCCTGGCTCAAAAGAAGGGCACGGGGACATCACTGCCACACCTCACGCGGAAAACTTGGGCAAAGAGTTGACACCCTCAGGAGCCAATCGCGACGGACAAGACAGAAAAGGCGGTGGCACGAAAGCGAAAAGTGCCTCTGTTGAATATTCGACACGATTGCGGTGTATGCGCTGCCCAATTATGTATACCCAAGGTCCAGTCTTGGTTAAGCACTGTAAAGTCTGCCGTGTTGAAGGGGCGAACAAGTCAAAGATAGAGACAAAAGCTGCGGGAAAAGTGACTTGTTCCAGAGCATCTTTGAAGTTATCGTGCTGACAGATTGGCGCAGGGCACTATCTTGTACACGTTGACCAAGCTGAAGGAGGGCCAGAAGTTCGGCGCGGAACTGAGGGGTGCAATCAACGAAAGCATGCAGCATGGGGTTCCGGTTCAGTTTAGGGCTTCGTTCAGCATCACAGCCGGACAAGTGAGCGTCGAAAGCCGACATGAAGAGATGTTGGTGACGATGAGAAAAAAATGGGGCGTAGTTTGGCGGCAAATGCATGAACTAAAGTGAATATCTGTCCCAGTCCCATGAGCGTGATACTGATGACAATCAAGCACCTCGTCGCAGATCAAAATAATCACTGACGTTAAGAGCAGGTCTGTGACATACCAATGTGACTGTTACGAGATGCGCAAGCTCTACCGTGTGGAGAATGACTTTGGTGTGGTGACGAAGGGGCTGTCAATGGCACCAGCAGATGTGAAGCCATGTGGGGGAACAATTACAGTGACAGTCATTCAGAATATCTTGGGCGAGCACAGTATTGCCCTGGAGATTGACCACGAGACAGGGAAGGTAATTCATGAGGGTGTTAAGGTGTAGGCGCGATGGGAGAATGTGTGACCCTGCGATGTTGGTTGGGAGACATAGATAGAGACGAAGCAAAGATGAAGTGATGAATATATGTTTTCCTTCCTGCACCGATAATGAGGTATTCGAAGCGGACGCCTGGGTAGGTCGAAGGAACAGTAAATTTGCGAATGCTGAGCGCTGAGCGTTGAATGAACGACTTGGCACGAGTCAAACTTTACAAGCTTTACAAACGGCCACTGTGGCGCCGGCAGCAGTAATGCTGTTGGCGTTCCATATCCAGCGCTCTCTTTCTTCGCTTCTTGTCGTTGATGCTCTGTTGGCTTCGTATATAATCTGCATCTCGATTGTCTCTCCAGCTCAGACCAACGGATGCAGATTCGAGCTCTCCGATTCGTTTTTGGTCGCCACGCTGCCTGAGTAGAACCCTCCGAGTATTGATGGGCGCTTCTGGACCTGGACCCACCATTCAAGCTGAACGTTCAACGTTCAAGTGCGATGCGTGGTGCTCTCACAGGACATGCATGAAGACCCGCACCCCGCCACAACTGCGAATCTCAGCCACGGGCGCCCGCACTTTGCCCTCTAGCGAACATAATCTCGACTCCCACTCCCTCATCCTCCATCCATAAACTCATTTCAGGATTCGCATCGCGCCCCTCATAGAGCAGGAAGGATCAGGAGGACATGGCACGAGAGCCTGACGCATCTCCCCATGCACGAATTGCAGCGTACGCGGCCCGCCATGCCTGCGCTTCTCGCCACGGGCAACAATGCAGGAAGGAAGGGTCCCCAGACTGGCAACGACACGCTGCCCATCTGCAGTCAGCGCCCATCCGCACGCGCGGACGTCAGACAGCATAGTGGTGGACCCCCGACGCTCGTTCTCGCGGGCTCGCCGCTGCCTATGCAGCTTGCGGTGGTTCCTTCTTAGTACGATGCGCCCGGAGGGCGACGTATGCTCGCCGGAGCAGTGCTGCACCTGAGGTGGATGTGGATGCAGAGGGGAATAGGACACCCGCGGGAGCACGCTACTTCGCCCTCGCGGAAGGAAGTCCAGCAAGGGTGCCGTTCAACTTCGCGGGAGTCATTGATCTTTGTCTGCATTGGGGATGCACGGAATCGAGGGCACGGGGATAGGTCTGAAGAAGCGTGACGAGCGATGACGAAGGTGCCTACCCACCCCCGCCTACCCGATCTTGGTCCGTCCCTGTTGGCCACTGCCACGTCCGCCCGCACTTCTACCACCACCAGAATCGGGGTGTCCCCGGCAATTGGCTCGCCTTCCTCAGCTTATCTTTGACTCTCCCTGCGCATATATGCTCCTTCATCTACATCCATCTAGCTTCTCCAGCAGCCCCGGAACAGGTCGCTTTTGCACATCGTCCGTTTATACTCCCGCATCGCTCTTCGGGCCGTGTATGTGTCCCACCCTCCACTTTCCACTTCTTCCCCTGGCCCACAAGGCACTTTTGCTTTCAACAGGAGAACGTACTGCGTCGCCTTCTTCGTAGACTCTGTCGATGCCGGATAATGCAACAATGGACGAAAACAGCCCAATCTCGGTCACCCAAATATTGGCTCCGAATATGTCGAGCGCAGGAAGAGGTATTGAATATAGTGCCGGCCGAAGAACCACAGCCCACTGAACCGTCGATGGCCTACTTCCATGATCAATTGGGCGTGACACTCTGCGAGTGCATATCTCGCACTTTCCTTTTGCCATCATTGGATTTCAGCCTTTATATGCCCGTGCACAACCGAGCCATAAGGCATTCGGAAGGCCTGCGAAAGCCATCCACGATTTGCCCCGATGTAGGAGGATAGACTATGGCGTGCTCGGCGTCTTGAGCAGTGGGGGGACGTGTCGGTGCAGGCTACATCTGAAAGATGAGAAGGGCGCCATAGTCAATGATTCAGCAAAACAGGAGACGAGGGCGCAAGTTGCAGGATTCTGATGCACTAGTGAGCGCCCCTTCAAATTCAGCTCTGATAACGTACGCTGACTTATTTCGTCCAGCGGCAGACGGGCATGCGATGACAACGCTTCACTGTGGTGGGAGGTCGTGGTGGCCGGTCGTTGCTGGGGACTAGCGGCGCGTGTAGCGCACTGAGCAAAGCACCGAAGCTGGAGGTCGAGTGAATCTATGCTACGACAGACTGCCATTCGGCTTCCACTGCTACGAACTTCCCGCTGGCGGAGGCGCCATCGGCTCCTCCGCCACAACGGGCTCGATTTGTCCACCATTGTAGACTGAAAGGAAATGACGATACTGGATATTCACTGCAGCACGGCTGGTTCTTGATCGTTTGAGCTTGCATGTGAACATAGTAGCTTGTGCTTTCCAGTGACTCCTAGCTGAGCATCATGGCCCCATTTGGAATCATCCTTGAAGGGCTCAAGTTGCTGCTGCTGTCACGGTGCATACTGCGCTGACGACCCATAATCCCATGATTTCCACTGCATATCAAGATGCAAATGTGTCTATCGATGCTAATTATAAAGCGCCAGTCATCTGAATTACCACGAGGCCGGACTCTTGGATCTCGACTGATTGTCGGCAGTTAAGTAATCAGGTTTTGCATCGTTGCTACGTGACATATTGCACTAATTATCTCCCTTCTCGCTATAGATGTCTTTGAGGCGAGATAGTGCTCAGAACGGTGAAGTGCTTTCCGATGAGCCCCGCTCGCGTGGTACAAGTCCTCGAAATATTGATGTCGATGGGCCGCCAATTTTGCCAATGTCAGCACCAGTAAGTAAGCCATTCCAATTGCTTACCCCGGCATCTCAAGGGGAAGCGCTAGATTTTCAATACAAGAAATACATCGGGAACGGTCATCAATATCAATGGAAACTACATCAACAACACTCCATCTGGTAAGCCTTTGTGCATGTGCCATGTGCCAGTGCAGGGACATCTCTGATAATGTGACAGTTGAGGTTGAGAATCGAAAGACACTCCGCTTCAACGATGCACCTATTGGTCGAATCTCTCCCTACTTCACTGGTCGCGACTCCGAGCTCGACACCATCCTGCATGCGATCCAGACTTCGAATACGGATGAACCTGCTCGATTCGCGATCCACGGCATGCCTGGACTAGGCAAGAGCCAGCTCGCACTGCGATTTTCCAAACTGGTGTACACCATGGGCAGCTACGCCTGTATCTTTTGGGTATCGGGGACCACCGTCGAAAAGCTTAGCCAGGGTCTTGTAAAAATACTTCACCTGGTTGGCGATGAGAGTCGCGATCGCCCGGAACAAACCGTGCAACTGATGGCGGCACGGCGGTGGCTGGAGATGTCAACACAGAATTGGTTGCTCGTACTCGACAACGCGACAACGGATGTCGTTCCTTTTCTCAGAGAACACTTGCCACGGGAGAACAGCCGTGGTGCCATGATAATCACCACAAGAACATCTCAGGTCGCAGAGGCAATCAGCAACACAGGGGACGAGCGCCGATGGGTCCTAGAACTGAAGCCGCTCAGTGCCGAACAATCGGCTCAATTGCTGTTGAGGGCGGCCGGACTACATGTCAAAGGCGAAGGCTCTAACGAGGAGAGTGCCGATTCTGCCGAGAAGCTGGTCAGGCAAATTGGCTGCTTGCCTCTGGCTGTCGAACAAGCAGGGGCTTACATGAAGCAAAATCATATTCCTGCACGAGAGTTGCAAACTTTGTATGGCGAAAGTGCCTTGAAAAACGTGAGCGCTTGATATCTATGAGATGACCTCGAGCTAACATTCGGAGGAGGTCCTAACTTGGGAAAACACATTAGGCAATTATGAACAGAGATCAGTGCTCGCTGCGTTCAGCATACCACTCCGAAATCTAAGCCAAGTCTCCCCCGATGCCAGCAGCCTCCTCCATGTCTTGGCCTATTTTGACCCAGAAAGCATATCTCTCGATATCCTAGTTCGCGGTGCTGAGCTAGCCAGAGAGCGCCTAGCGGAAAGTCTTTCTTCGCCGGTGTCTGCGCTTTGTAGGACGACGGAAATTCCGCCACGGAAACGACGAAAATTGTCCATTCCTGATATCAATCATAGCGTTGGCAGCGCAGATGCTTCGAACGGCAAGCCACGGCCCACACCAATGTTGAAGGCTATCGTCAGCCTCATCCGTTCAAAACAATCATTGCGAGAAGCCACGAACTGCCTTGAACAATTCTCTCTGGTTCAGCCTTCCTTCGGCGACAACCCCTCGCTCCATCTCCACGACTTGATTCAGCTCGTTATATTGAATCAGAACATAGCAGCTGACCAAGCGGGCGAGTACCACGCACTTGCAGTCACCCTTCTCGCTAGTGGTTTTGAGACGGTCAAGGATCCTAAAATGCCACATTTCTGGGCCGAATGCGAGATGTTTGTCCCACATTTGACTTCGCTGGAAAAGCGCCGTCCGGCACACATGCTTCCCAGCCGTGAATTCATGCAAATGGGTCAAGGAATTGGCATATACTTCCAAAGCCGGGGTCGCTATGATGAGGCAGAACTGCTGTTGAATCGAGTGCTACTGCAGCGCGAGAATTCGGCTAGGCTAGGCGAGGAGCATCTGGACACACTCACAACGGTGGACACCCTTGCAGATGTATACTCTGACCACGGGAAGTACGATAAGGCAGAGGAATTATACGAACGAGCACTCGCTGGCAGAAAGAAGCAACTTGGCGAAAATCATCCGGATACGCTGACGACTTTGAACAAGTTGGCTTACCTCCGCTATCTTCAGGGCAAAGATGACCAGGCTAAGGAGCTTTTCATTCAAGTGCTTGCAAGCCGGGAGATCCAACTTGGAGCTGAGCATCTCGATACACTGAAAACAGTGGAATATCTGGCTCACGTGTACAGTGCTCAGGGCATGTATGACGATGCGAAGAGGTTGTATGAAAGTGTGCTAGAAGGCAGAAAAAAACACCTCGGCTCAGAGCATCCGTACACACTTATGACGATGAGTAGCTTGGGGGATCTATACCGTGAACAAGGCAAATATGACGAGGCGGAGACATTGCTTGCACGGGTCCTCCACAATAGAGAAGCACAATTTGGCGTCGAACATCCAGATACACTGGATGTGGCGCATCACCTAGCTCGTCTTTATTTGGACCAAGGCGAATACGGCGAGGCAGAGACGTTGTATGCGCGAGTGCTCGCAGGGAACGAAAAGCAGCTCGGCGCGGAGCACCCAGGGACGCTAGTTGCAGTGCATAACCTGGCGACTCTTCGTGAGAAACAAGGAAGATGGGAAGATGCTGAGAAGCTCTATAGACGGGTGATAGCATGCGAGGAACAAAGGTTTGGGTTTGGTCATCCAGATACAAGGGACACAGTGGATTGTCTTGCTGATTTCTATGAGGAGCAAGGTAGAGACGAGGAGGCAAGGGCGTTACGTGCACGATTCAGAAAGGCTTAGCAGAAGGAGAGACATCAGTATTTTATGTTTGTCTAGTCCGCTGGCGGGGTCTCGCCGACTCTCGCGTCAAGCTTTCAAGAATACCTTATTTCAAGCTGAATTAGTGCCATGAAGCGATATCTTGAAACCAGTAATGGATTTGTTGTGGCTAGCTATAGATGGCATCCCCAGAGAATCGAAAATTGTTCTGGTGGCGGAGTAACAGCCTCGGTCGAAGAATGCGAGGCGCCAGTACTTACAGGTTGAAGTTGGCCCAAAGAATAAAATGAATGCGAAACATGTAAATCGCGCAAAAAGAAGTGTGTTCGAAAAAAAAATCACGCAAAAGTCACGATGTTGACTCAAGCTTGTCGATTTTGGTTGAATGCATACATCAAGATATATATCAATAGTAACGTGCAGCCTGATTGACATTGAGTTTCTGCCCAACATAATCATAACGCGGGAACCTTAAGCCTTCGCCCAAAGTTCGCGTGGCATACGGGCAACGACAATCAACGACATTCCCGAGAGCACAGCGAGAATCAGATAGACCGCGTAGCCGCCAAGCAGATTGTGTTTGACGGACAAGGCGAACAGCGATGTGGAGGCTGCTGGTCCAATGGCTCGAACAACAGACACGACGGTCTGCGCAATGCCATTGGTGGCACCTAGAGAGCGCTTGTTGGGCGCTGCCGCTGAAATATATATGAAAATACATCCTGCGATGAAAACCAACACTGTCAGATTTATAGTCCATTCACGCACGCAAAAAAGCGAACCGTAAGACATGTCCATTATAATCGCAACGACGATCTGCAAGGCTATGAGCACCCACACGGTTGGTGACATGCCCCATCGCCACGCCATCGAGTGAATCAGCGGGAACATCGCGAATAGTGGCACAAACGCAGCCATCCCGCTCATTAGGAGAATCTTCACTCCCCATCTGGTAATAATTCTGGAGAAGAATATGCTCTGGAAGAGCCCGTTGACGAGACCAAAAGATCCCATGATGATGCCAATGACATAAGGCGGAAGGCCGA
The DNA here is from genome assembly GCA_014898675.1 of Athelia sp. TMB. NCBI lineage: Eukaryota > Fungi > Basidiomycota > Agaricomycetes > Atheliales > Atheliaceae > Athelia > Athelia sp. TMB. Next base: position 107,859 of record JACXVL010000005.1, on the reverse strand, counting down.
GGCCACCGTACTCCAGGGAAGATGAGTAGAAAACCGGCCACAGCGCTATGAGGGCCATTTCGAGAATGGCTAATAGGCCGTAAACAGTAACGGAAAGTACAACAGGTTGAGTGAGGAGGTCGCGGAGCGGAACAGGAGCCTCATGCGCGGCCTCCACAGAGCCAGCGCTCGATTCGGCGACAGACGGATCACTGCGGGCTTTTGGGGGCTGTTTGGTGACTGTCTGCGCTATATGAGTAACGAAAGTCGACGCATTATCGGACAAGCGTACCTCTTTCAAAAGGAATACGACGAGAATGCAAACAAAAGCGGAGAATGATGCTGAGAATGCGCATGGCAAAAAGTATGGATAATTTTTCCAGAATGTGGTATGAAAATGTGGGAGCCTGTTGTATGGGCGAGCCAGTGTACCGCCAATAACCGGCCTATAGGAGAACATGTAAATTTGTATTATTTGGTTAGATTTCTGAAGGACGTTACCCTATTGTAGATCCTATGGACCACACCACCGGCATCAAAGCAAACCCTGCATAATTGAAATGAGAAGTTTGCTAAGTTGCAATTCAAAACTAAGCAGTACCTTGCGCAATGTTTGTCGAGTCCGTAAGTTCCGCCATCATGCTCTTCATTACCCCAATGTTTCCGTTCAACGCCCCGGCTATGCAACGGCTGAACAAGGATACTCAATAGTTGGTTTTAGGAATATCGGTTGGGTTGTATTACCTTACTGCAAGAGCCCAGAAAGTCTTGGACAGCCCAAAGCATATCATGGATATGGACAGACCGAGCAAACCTGTGACCAGAATTGGCTTACGACCAACGTGGTCGGATAATCGTGACCAGTGCATGACGGTCAAGGCTTCTACAACAAAGAAGAGTGATATCTAGTTCCCTTGGTAAACGGGAAATCGGATGGTCCTCAGTCGAATGTAGCACTCACAATGAGTCCTGCATAGTACCCCACATTCGCCTCATCACCGCCCGTCACGTCAGAGTCCCTGATGAGCTACACCATGTCGAGATATCAGTACAATAGTCCGGCCCACTCATGTGCGTGGCTAAAGACCTCACCTGGGTGATAAACGGCAATATGCATTGTGCAGTGATTGGTTCGGCTAATTGCAGCAACAGCAAGACTGAAATCTGTAGTTTGGGAAGCGGTGTCGGCTTCTTCGTTTCTTTGGGCAATAGAGTCGAATGTTCGTCCACGATTTCGTTAGGCATCGCCGTATCTTCTGGCATGGTGGAATGAGACAGATGAGTCACGGACAAATGCTATCATCTTTTCCGAATCGAAGACAGACGTAAAAAGTGTTTGCCCGATACCGGTGCGGTGTGCCGTCTAAACGGCCTCACGTGGTCGTGGTGTTTATCCGTGACAGAAGACTGGAGACTTGCGGAGTCTGAGCGGGCCAGGAAACTTACTGTAGTACATACATGTATACTGCTAATTAGGTTCGCGACATCACATAGCTACAGAAATCCACTCCACTTCATTTGCAACGCCAATAACGGCGTGCCGTAGAGGTCTTGGTACACAACAAGTATCATAAACTAACTAGAATTTGTAGGCTTTGGAATATATGTAGATGCTCCTACACCCAGGATAGTAATCACGAGGAGTATAATATATACCAAATCTCCTGATATGATGCTTCGCTCCAACGATACAGAGAAAAGGGAGGACGCAGTTGAGGGAGCAATTGCTCTCATGAGAGATGCAACTGTCTGAGCAAGACCGTTCAGAGCCCCGAGCGCGGCCCTTGGAGCGCCCTCGTTGACGAGGATGAATATGCAGCCTACATTCCTCTCAGTGGTATGCTCATGGGCGCAGGGAAGTCACATACCATAACTCATGTATGCCAGCATATATGCCACCAGTTGAATGATTAACACCACCCACACTTTCCCATCGACCCGTCCTGATTTTCGAGCGAGTACCCCAAGTATTGGAAAGGCCGCTAGACATACCAGGTAACTCGCAAATGAAATCATATACAATCGCCTGGCACCAAATATTCTCAGCACTCGAGGGAAGGCAAATATACTGAAAAGTCCATTGAAGACGCCCCAAACGCCCATGATGAGGCCAATGGTGAAGCTACTGAATCCTAGACCGCCGAGAGATATGGACGAGGAGTACATCAATGGTTGAAGTACAACCATGCACTGGTCGATGAATGCTAAGAAAGCGTAGCAAATGATGGCTGTGACTATGCGGCGATGCAGCAAAGAACGCAGCGTGCGCAGGGAAGACTCTTGAAGTTTATCGGGTGTGGTTGTGGTCGCAGCAGTTTGTCCGATATTTGCAGTGTCTGTTGCCACATCTTTTTCAATGTCTTCAGTAGGGAGCATCAGCGCTCGTTTAACCCCAGGACGATTGCTTTGTGGAGGGAGGCTCTACGCAGATGTTACTTGTAGAGCTACCCCGTGATACGAGCAGACTGACCTCTTTCAACAAACAAGCAGCTAATACGAATGCGCTTATGGCGACACAAGCTGCCACCATACAAGGTAGAAAGTATGGGTAGGTTCTGAAAAATTGCACTTTCCCAACTGTCTTTGGCCAATGCTCCGCAGGTTGCGCCAGTACGCCACCTATGAGCGGTCTACGACTTGAAGTGAGATTGGGAGAGTTCAACGACACTAAACGATCCTTTCTTACCCAAGCGTAGCACCAGCAGCCCATACCATTGGGAGATACGCGAATGCTGTGTATCTGTTAGAGGATACCACCAGACGGGTCTGAACACTGCTAACCTTCTGCCATGTTGGAAGCGTCTGTTATCTCCGCAATCATGCCTTTGCAAACGCCAATATTTCCGCAGAGTGCTCCTTCAGCACAGCGGGCCAAAACCACACTCCAGAATTTCCTTGAAAGGCCAAAACCTAACATTGAGAGCATCATTCCCAAAAGGCCCCCGAGAAGAATGGGCTTGCGGCCTAGACGATCAGATGCACGGCCCCATTGAAGAACACATATGGCTTCAGTTGCATAAAATGCTGATTCCTGAGAATAATATCAGTTGAAGTATGAGATCCTGAGCATATTCGGGCTTACGATGAGCCCTAATTTTAAAGAGGATGAGCAATAGCGGACATCATGGCGATGTGAGAATCTCACCAGCAAAGTATCCAGTTTTGCGTTGATCACCCCCTGTAACGCCAGTAGCCCGGACAAGCTGGTTGACAAATGGGTAGATGACGGTAGATGCGATTGGCTCTGCGAGTTGAATGTAGAATACTATGAAGAGTTGCAGCTTGGGTAACGGCGTCGGCTTGGGCCTCTCTGGCTGTTGCACGGGAATTACAATAGTATCTGGTACTCGGGTGATAGAAACAGGTTCCTCTTGATCCTGCAGAGGCGCTACAGTATCGGAAGGATGCGCAGACATGGAGTGATAAGGAAGCTTGGAAAGACAACGGGCTATATCCAACAGTGCCGGTTTGACCCTAGAGATAGCACGTACATATGCACAAAAGCCAGACAGTGATGACCCATGATCTAGGCATGTCGGTTACTGTGCGGAAAGTGGGGTCTTTCCGGTGCTCGTATTGCATACATAATGGTAGACTCAGACTTTAGAGGATCCTCAGAAAGATGAAGAGCATGGCTATATCGCCCAGATATATAGCATTCGAGCAGCTTTTTTTCAATCCTATCTGGAAGGAATGTTTTCCATCTAGACCTCAGGGAGCCATGCAACGGGTTGTGCGGATGGTGGTAATGGCTTAGAAGAACATTATTGCAGATCCTAGACGCGTCTTGACTCTTGATGCCCACAACAACTTGTTACCTGAGCCTTGGTCGCACTTCCTAGTTTACTATATATCTCAGTCCTTCTCAAGACTTATACTATGTCTGGACCTCCTGCGACACCTCGAGCAAAAGCTTCTCTTAATCCAACCACACCGACGATCTCAAGGGCGGCAACCTCTCATGCTGTCCAAGCATCCCCTCATTACGCGACGACTCGCCGGCACTCTCTCTACGGCACAGAGGACCGTGTTATAATCGATCCTGGCTCCAGAATATGGAAGGTGGGATTCAGTGGGGAAGGCAGACCCAGAGATGTGTTCTATGCGGCGGACGCAGGGACTTCGCTGTGGGATCTAGGAAGAGCTAGAGATATGGTAGAGCGAGCTGAGCAGGACAGGCTACTGGAAGTGAACTTGGAACGATGTTTGAGATCTGTCTTTCACCAGTAAGCTCGGATATCTATATCCTTGATGAGGACTAATTGTGTATGAGCAGTTCCCTTCTGACCGACCCTAAGTCACGAAAGGTGATTCTGGTTGAGCACCCTCTGCTACCACTCTACGTGAAAGAGATGTTGGCTCGTATACTGTTCAATAATCTTCAGGTATATCACTGATATTGCCTCTTCCTTGCTTTCTTGACGCCGATCGAACACCAGATTCCTTCTATATCTTTTGCCTCTAGCCATTTGTTATCACTGCTGGCCGTAGGCCGAATAACAGGCCTCGTTCTTGACTGTGGTCACCTCGAGTCAACAGCGCTTCCGGTAAGACCATTACTTTCCTCTGAGATGTATTTTGATCCATAATATTCAGATATTTGCATCCCGACCTCTCTTCCCTCACCTCAGGACCACACCACTTGCAGGCTCCCGCCTTTCATCACATCTCCGTGCATTGCTTCTTTTATTTGGAACTTATCTACCTCCTCCTACATCTCTCAGTGCAGCCGCGAATATCCCTGCTTCCAATCGATCCACTCGTGTTCCCGAAGAGGTGCTGACTGACGCTGTGATTGAAGAGATAAAGACGCGCTGCTGTTTCGTTAGTGATGCTCTCGAACCTTCATCTTCGGACATGCGTGCAGCATCTCCTTCAGAGTCTATGGATATGGACGTCCCTCCTAGCGATAGTGCAACATCTGAATCCGAATTTTCTCGAGCATCCGTAGGCGCCGATAGCGCTGTATCATCTGATTTCTCAGTTGTGTCATACCCAAATACTCCAGCTGGAGCCCAACACGAAAGCGAAAACCAGCTGCAGGCGCTGGCCTCTATGTATACTCGACATTCTACTGCGACGGAATTACACTTGCGCGTCATACCTCCTGTTTCTCAACAGGCTGGTACTGGGCGAGGAACCCTTGTGATTCCCGGATGGATTAGAGAGAGAGCAGCAGAAGTTTTGTTTGAGGGCGGTGATGTGGATGAGAGCAGCGTAGCTGAGGTCATCCTGGATGGGCTTCTTAAAGTACATTCGCTGCATCAAAATGTGAGCTCATCTCATTCTGACTACACCTTTTCCTAGATCCCGGTGGATCTCCGCAAGACCTTAGCATCTTCAATTCTGGTCGTTGGGGGCACATCAATGCTGCCAGGTTTTGTTCCCCGTCTCCACGCAGAACTTCTGCGCGCATTAGCCCCGCCCTCGTCGCCACCTCGCCATCCTATACGCCCAGACAAACCCGCAACACCACAATATGACCGATATGCATCTCTGAGACAACTGACTCCATACTTCGCTATCCTGAATAACCCAGCACCTCCTCCAGCGAGATCTGCGCGCGCCACTGCCAATGCTGGAAGAGCACCAGCATTTTCTCCTGCGACAATGGCATGGATAGGCGGCTCTTTAGCGGGGTGAGTATTGTCTAGCTTGCATGCGAACTGTACTAATCTTATTTCGTCCCAAGATCACTGAAAACAGGTGGTGTCGAAGTCCCCCGGGAGAAATGGGATGAGGCCGACCCTGCGCAAAATGAGGACAACGATGTGCCCCCGATGTCCGCCGGTTCCCTGGATCGAGCCCCAAGGAATATTCTCCCAGACTGGACTAGGACACCCTTACCTCAAGGGGCTCCTCCAGCTATTGCATTATCCTTAGCATCGCCTCAAGCAGTCGGTGCATAGCTTGCTTTGTTGCTCATAATATTTCGTGTCTTGCGTGAATGCTATCAATTCTATTGATCACAATGATTATTGAGACAGCGGGAATATCGTGGTGGTACTAGGTTGAAGTTCGGTTAACACAACACTGATGGTATAGAAAAAGTTCCTGTCGCAATGTGGTACAAAAGACCGGAAGAAGAGCACGGTCAACAAGGAGGAAGTTGGAAATATGGACAGAAGAAATCGAAATGAAGCACAACAGGTGACGAAGGAAGAAATCGAAGGAGACACAATAGGTGAAGGAGTGACGATGAATGACGAAGGGATACAACACGAACGAGTGGCAGTTAATGATAGAAGATACACAGAAACGAACTGAATAATATAAGAAAAACAAGCGAAAAGCCGTCATGAGGCTTCTTCGCCGATGGCGCGGAGGGTCAATTTACTGGACCCCATAGTGGCAACGGCGTGTTCCCAATCACTTTGAGTGTGGATGAAGCGCATTTGCGCCCCTCGCGGAACCTCGGCGGACGATAATGAAGCACTCCTCGTCCTCGCCCCTGGCCCTATAGGGCCGGAGGGCGGGACGTATCCCACAGCGAAGGATCGCGAGAGGGGCACACCTTCTTGACTGACAAATTTGTCGTATATCCTCGTCCGCAAGTCCATGAAGGGGATGCTGCGGCTGACCCGTAGAAGAATAATAGCTCGGTCGTGTGAGACTTTAACGGAGATATGGCCATCGGAGCCGAATGTGGAGGTTTCGCTAAAAGAGGTGGATGTGGTTGTGCTGGTTGTGAATACCGACGCACTGGGCGAGGTACTCGATGTGGAACTACCAGCACCGCTAGATGACGAACTTGGCGTAGAGCTAACCGTAGAGCTGCGCGACCTTGTACTGAACATCGAAGCCCTGAAAGAAACAGATATGGGGTGGTTGCCAGTGGGAGTCTCGGGGCGGCTGTCCAAAACCACGGACGACGGTCGACCGAAGGTATCTAGAAAGACACTTTAGTGAAAGATACGCAGGAGGAAAACCTTCTAATCTCACCATTGAAATATGCATCCAGAAGATCACCATCTCCGTCAGACCACGCATCGTCCTCGCATATGGAGGCCGGTCTTGTAGTGCACCATGAATCCGCAGACAGCGATCTTCGGAGAGTACCACGAGGAGACATCGGCACGATGGCATCAGCAGAGTTATCTGTCATAAACGATGCAAAGCTCAAAACAGAGCCTCTCGGGAAAGCCGATGTAGACGGGCTCTTTGGGAGCGAGAACTCAGTTCCAAGTTCAGCGAGATACGAGGCAGGATTAATAGTCTCTGCAATGGAGGTAGTCGTCATCCATGAAAGCCTATTGTTGTATGGCTCGTCGGGCGATGCGTCTTCTTGGTGACTGGGGAAATTGTACACATGGGTGTTGCGATTGTTAGCTTTCCTCTCCCGGCCACGAATCCCGTCGTCCAGTGCCACTTTCTTGTCGGCCATGGGAGCTACGAGTTCCTGATCCTCAGGAAGAGATGCCAGCCCTGAGGATGGGCCATAAGGCGGATGGTCTGGGTTATGTCCGAAAGATATTTGCGGATCATGTTGGACGATATATGGGGAGGACGAGGTGACGCTGCGGGGAGATGGAGGGCCGTGTGCGGAAGCATCCGAGCCGCGGCGGCCATATATAGTATCGTCTTCCGATTCGCTGTGGTTGGATGATCTGGCAGAGCGTTTGGAGGAAAGGGGCGACGATGGAACAAGCGACGTTTTCCGGGGCGCAGCGTAAGACTGGGCGGGGGTTGCTTTAGACTTCGCCTTCTTGTTGAGCGAAGTCGGGTTGACGAGGGTGATATCAGGGTCGCCAATGTTGCTGCTCGACCCACCACTGAAATAGGTAGAGAAGACACTGCTCGAGATGGAGGCGCGGGACTCCATCGCTGGGCCCTTCTTCTTTTGCTGCTTTACTGCGAGATCAAAATCCATCCTCCAGTAGCCAAAGAAATCGGTGATGTGCCTGCTTTCCCTCATCTCCTGGATCAACATGGGCACATTTTCCGCGAAAAGGCCTTCGATGCAGGCCTGAAGCTCTTGATACCGCTGCTCGATGGTGGCCTGGCTGACACGAAAGAGTGACCCTTTCTTCGTGAGCTTCGGCACATACTGATGAATGTCGACGGCCACGGAGTTGGGGTCAGGGCCGGGTGGTAACGAGTCCCATGACGATGCTGCGTCTTTGCGGATGTAGACACCGTGTTTCCTCACGCCTTTCCCAGCTTGCAAACGCTTGATCTTCGCCTTTGATTTCCGCTCGTACTCCGTCTCTAGGGAGTCTTGGAACCACAGGCAGTCCTCCCACCGCCTCCAGATTTCATACTCGGAATTAGACCCGTGTGATGATTGGGAGCGCCCGTCTTCTCGGATAGGGCTGATTCGCAGGCCAAAGTTGTAGCTTCCGCCTGAGGAGATCCGCTTTATCAGAATACAGACTGGATTGCAGATATGTGTGACCAACCTTGCTTAGTAGGTGGTAGCATCTCGGCTGAGAAGTGGGTAGGGGGCGGTCGATAGACTGCTCGTCTCCATGCCTGTGCAAGTTGTGACCGTTAATTGGCATTCATCGTGGCATTGGACCAGAAACGCACATCTGGGTTAACTGGCGAACCGTCTGCACCTCCAACAGGCTATACGCCAAGGTTAGCCCCCCCATTGCCAGAGAATAGGTTAAACGAACATACGTGGTAGGTGGTAGCGGATAGCATGTCGATTAATGTGAGCTCGATGAATCGTACAGATTCTAGAAGAGGGTTGTAAGATGTGTGAAGTGCACCCCTCTTGAATGGGACTGACTTGGTATGGTGAAACTTGGTGATCGAATACAGAGATAAGCGGTGTGGGTGCTACACAAGGTCGACGATGGTCAGCATATGCCATTCCGCAGAGTTTGTCAGGGGAGCCGCACCGATCAACAGGACGCACGCGGTCGTTCCTCTACCAAGACAGCCAGCGAGCTCAGCTCAAAATTTGTCGTCTTCAAGCGCGTTGACGAGCTGGCGCCTGCGTAGTAGATGTAGTGGAGCAAGTGGGCGCGAGGATCCGTCGGTGCAGGCCCAGAAAAGAGCATGGCTCTATTATTGTAATTTTATGAGCAGCTTTGGGCGAAGACAATAAAGAGCTCAGCTTACGGCAACATCCGTCTTCCGACGCGCCCACGTTTGGTGGCGTTCCCTTCGGGCTCGCCCTCATCTCCCGCCAGCATCATGGCCGCAAAAATCCGCTGAGATATTACTGGGGGTTGAGCCTGGTCACAAACCCCGCTCATCCTATACACATTACAGTGATTCCATTAATATTTACCAGTGTTATCTACCAGGTATGGGTCAGTCTAAATATGCCGTGTCAGCATGTGCTTCATTCGAAGCCATAGGATATGTGTCACAAGTTACAACCCCGCCTGCTCTAACCGTGAACACTCATCCAGCCCGCACCTCCTTTAGGTTTCGCGACTCGCCTTTCGAAATGTGGGGAAATCGGACACCGGCCCAGACCGGCCCTTCAGGCGACTCGGGAACGTGTAGTCAAAGATCACTGATCTTGAAGACAATAAGGCATTGGTCAACTTTGCTTTGTTCGCCAGGTTCGGCACTTGACAAGTGCTTAAACTCTCTTAGAAGACGTACAATTGCAATGCACAAACCCTTGAACTTTATGAACGTCCGCTACAATCGCTTCCCGAGGGAGCCGTCCCAGGTGGCTGGTCGACTCCCATCACCCCATCGCTGCGTTCCACAGGCTCGTACGGGATGGCTCGGAGCTACTCCCGTCGCTGCTGGCGGCTTCTTGAGTCTTCTGGCAGAGCCTCCACGCTCATAGCGGCCGTCTCAAAATGGACGGCGGACTCCGCCGCCTCCATTGTCGGTCCGTGGCGCGTATCTCGTCACCCAAACCTTACTCGGGAGATGACGGCGACGACGGTCCCTTGCAACGCAGCACTGTGTATCGAGGGGCCAAGGTGGCTGGGCTGACATAAACCGCGAAACGTTGTTCGTATAATAGTCGTGCCAGCCAAGGTACGCACCGTGGCTTGCAGCACTCTGCAGTTCACAATGCAAGGTTCAGGACTTTATCTGGCTCATTCTAACCTGTCACCCTGTTATTAATGAGGTGCACACAACAGAGCATTATACTCGCGCTTCCATGGAAAGTTCAGGAAATGGCTGGTCAGTGTATTGCCGCAACCCGGCGGCACACTGTCGTGCTGCGAGCAGGGCTCGCCCGGTGACCAGGTCGAAATTCTGTGTATGCGGTTGATCGCAGTTAAAGACTCGGATCAACTTGGCGCAGAGCGCCAGAGATGCTAACTAGTAATTGCAATGTGTAATCTTTGCGTTTCTTCGCAACAATCAAGGGTGACGAGCAGAGACCAGGCAGCTCTATATTTTGGCAAGCGTGTGGAGAGGACTCTTGGGCATACCAATGCAAGCACAACAATCATTATGGATGATCTCTCATATTTCTCAAGAGAAAGGAAGAGACGCGGGCAGGGGCGTTGCGTGTGTACTGCACTTGGAGATCGAGAAACCGAGAGGAAAGCACGTACAGCGACACGGTGGGAAAAGATATGTTACGAGTCTATGCATGTGGCTGTAAACAATTACCTACCATCGGGTATGTCATCGTGTCCATTCGACAAAAATTTGAGCGACACGTAAGCACGGGCATAGCATGGAGCGAGTCGAGCCGCGCCCCGAGTGTGTCAAGGTGTTTGAGAGAGGTCTGTGCCTGGACGGCGAGCCGCTCGGGGGATACGAAAGGTACGCCGTAAAAATTAAGAAGGTCTGCGTAACAAGCTCTTGTGGAGACTTTCTGGGTATAAAGCAGAGGGCAAAGCACGAGGCTCCCCCGATAGTGTGTAGAGCATGATTATTCGGTACATACTATCAGTATACGTCATGTGCACAGGGTTCAGCTTGTGCACTTGTTCAATTCAGACATACCAGACTGCTCCTAAAATTACCAGATTTATTTAGCATGCAGAATAATCTAAATCTACACGAACTGCCGACTTACATTGAGGCTGAATGAAAAGGGAGACACAATATGTATCGATCAAGCAAAGTTTTTAGCAGTGGAGAAAGGTAACTCGACTAGATCCGAGAGATCCTCATCATATTTTGGGGGAATTAGACCCTACAGGATTTTTGTATATACCAAAGAGTCCATACAGAACGTTTGGAGGTCTTGAGACGCTGGGAAATGGCTTATTCGTTCAGAACATAGGCAAACGCGTGACATTGGGGTGACAACTTTTGAGATTCGCCTCCTGCCAAAAAACACGAGGCTGCGGCTTGTGGAGAGTGACTGATGCGTGACGAAAAAGTGCATTACATGAAACCATGCCGTACACAGGTGGGCGATTCCTTCCGACCCAACTTCAACATGGGCGGTTGCGCCCAGGGTTAAAAACTTATCGCCCAGGTCGCAAATAGGTACGCACCTGCTGAGTTTCAACCGTCTGAGTTCCGACTGAGTTCCGACCTGGAGGTATCAACTGAGTTGCGACTGACGCAGTTTAAGCCCAGTTTGAACGCCAGGATAACCTGAGGCTGATATTCGCCACGTGGGCTCTGCTGCCGCAAAAGGCGGGCTGCCTGCTTGCTGGTCCCGCTCAGATCGCGCTGCTGCTCAAATGGACTGGTAGATATGGTAAAACAATACTATTGAGCTAATATAACACATGTTTGCGTATCTACTGCGTAAGCACTGGCGCTCCACCGTCACATCCGCTTGCGACCACTACAACCACAGGCGACATGATAAAGATCTCCAGGCATATAATTGAGTGGCTGGGGGTGATGAATGAGAAATGCATTAGTTTAGTATATTAGATCGCGTAGTGGTACACTCACTGATCAACCGACTCTCAAATCCCAAACTTCCCAACCGGCCAGCTATGCCCCAAGATCAGTAGCCAGCGAGCAGATAACCCCAGGGAGATTAGAAAGCCATCAGCTACGCTCAGAAAGATCCCAGCAAGACCACAGCAAGACCACGGAGACGCGTCAGAAAGCCCCCAGTGCGACCAGAGAGAGACCCCAGGGAAACAACCAGGGAAGATGCCAGGACTGTCAAGAACAAGTTTTCAAGGAATATTAAAGACATACGGCGATATGGATGATACAAAAGTAAAATCACTCACCTAAGAATTAGCAACAGCCACGATGAATGCTTTGGAGGGGGGGGGGGGGGCGATTGTGGAAGGAAAGAACAACAGGTCGGATCAAGAAAATTGCGAATCAACATTGATGGCAGTCACGTGCCACATCTTGCAGCGCCGCACAAGTCCAGCGTCGAATCTGTGCTCATCGACATACAACTGTCAATTGCGCTGGCTGCTATTTTATGCCTACAGTGCTTTGCATTAAATCATGTCACTTTACTTGCCACGTGCGCTGCCAGACTCCTTCAACACCCTAAGCCGCTGTGGGTGCGCCGGTGCACCTGCTCGTTTATTGGCTGTCCCACCTGCAGCCGCTTGCACCGCTTTAGCAGCACTCCGCACTTTACGAACATCTATCTCTCGACGTACACTGGCTTCAATGATACGTTCTTCTGCCACTTCATCAAGCACGACACATGGAACTCGAAACTGCTGAACGTGAATGGCATCGCGCATCTGCGCCGTGTTGAGCACAAGATCAAACGGTGCGCCGACATGATGAACTGCATCGCGCACGCTCTCCGTGATCTCCCGCTCCTGAAAGACTGGGCGGGTTTTGGCGGTTGTGCAGCTGTTTGCAGAGCAGTTGTGCTGCACGTTCACAGTGCATAGTACGTCCTGAAATCCATTGCAGAGGAATTAGACGTGGTAAGCTAGACACACATAAGCTACTCACCTTGAATTCGACTAGATAATACTGGTTCTTCAGGCTGAGTTGAGGCATTCGATAAATGTCGTCCGCATGGTCGGACGCAGCGATGCGTATCAGAATGAAGTCAGGCATCCCACTGCGTTCCGAAGGAGACCCTTGCAGCTGCAAGATTTCCTCAACACGAGCAGTTACGGTACCTCCAAAGTTTGCATCACCATGTTTGGCAATGACAAACTGACCGATGGTGCACTTGTCACCATTTTGCAAGTGCACGTCCGCATTTGTCTTGAACAAGGTCTGTGTTGACCACTGTGCGATGGGTGCAAAAACTCGGCCAGAGATAGTGCTTTCAAATGGGCGAGCAGGCACCTTGTCCCAGGTGCAACGACCTGAATAAATCTGATTCAATCAGAGAGAAATGATCACGCAGGTGTGAGAGCTTACCCGTCTTGAGCTCGCCCCACTCATCCAAGCCAAGATAATGAGTGGCAGTGTTTGAGCCACGCATCAGATTCAGGGGGCTAGCACCAGCAGTGTGCCAATCTGCAGCGGAGAAAGAGAAGGGTGTTGGTGGTGGGTTTGCCGCATTTGTAGCCGTATCAGGTTGTGCATCTTGCGGATCTGCAAGAGCCAGGATATTGATTAGCCCACCGCTGAGGAGGTGCCTTATGCGATTTCCCTGTGCGAACGCCTTCGCAATGTCTCTGGAGGGTGCATGCCGGTTTGAGTGCACACTTTTGGCGCGAATGATGGCATTGAAAGACTCAAACGCCTCAGTTGCAAAAAGGATTGCGGGGCCAAATCGTCGAATGTGCTCGGGAAGATGAAGAAAGATGTGGAATTTTGGTTTGTTGATCCAGCGCACACTCCATCCAATGGCACACATCAGAAAGTTTTTGATTTCAACGTTAAGAAGATCCTGCTCGGAAAGTCAGCAAAAGGAGGTGTAGTGCAAGTAAGGACAGCTTACGCAATGCACATGAATGTCCGTGATGTCGGGCTGCCATACAAGCGGGATCAGCTTTGATAGAGCAACCCAGGTCTCACGGCAGTCCTCTGAGACGAGATCATAGGCGACAAATGGCGCAACCTGAGCGATTGCACGAAAATCGCGCCCGGTCAAGGAGCCGCAGTACTGGACCAGAGTATGGCCTGCTAACGGGGAGATCCCTAGGCCAGAAACATCCAAGCAGGTTAGACGGGTGGCGAGAAGTTCTTTTTTCTCTGCGTTGCTGCCTATTTGGTTTTGCACGAGATCTCGCCAGAGATACTTGACAAAACCGAGAAGAACAACGTGAAGGATCTCCACTGGTGTGTCCGAGTGTGCATCAAGGCCTGCAGTGCATATATGAGCATGGTGAACGCTTGCGGAATCGGCGCGTACATACCTTTGATTCGTAGCACAGGGTTAGTGATGATAGGAGGGAGGTTCTCGATTGCGAGATCAAGTTTTTCTTGCTTTTTGTCCTTTCCGCGAACAGCCTTGTACGAGCTGAAGAGTTTCTCGAGAAAGTGAAGTTGATGAGTGTCTTTGATACCTGATGCAGTACGCATGTCCTTGCACCGTGTTCGTGCATCAAGCGTGGTCGCTTCAGTGAATTGTGCCTTCAGTGCCGCCTCCGTCTCCAATTTTTTTCGTGGGCGACCAATCTATAGACAGTAAGCCAGCATTGCAAGCAGTTCAAAACAGATGCTCACCTTTATAAAGTCCTTTGCACGTCGGTATAACATCTGCATTGTCTCCAGCGGCTTTTTCCTTCTAGGCTTCGGCTTGCCTGATTGTGGGCCATCGGCTCCTTGGGTACCATTGGAGGCTCTTGATTCGTCACTTTCAGCAGCGGAGCCAGCTTCGCTTACATCTGACTGACTGTGGTTTGGGCTGGGGCTGTTCCGTGACTGCTCGTGTCCATCGTCTTGGCCGTCAGGGCCTTTCGCCCAGCACGCGCGGCAGAAAAACTTCCCCCTCAGCCCAATATGGCTGGCGAATTCACTCTGCATAGGGTTATCGCCGAGCAGAGCAAGAACCATGGGTATTACCAGCACTGGCTCATTTGTAATGCAATCCCACGCCCAGATGCCGTCCTTTTGACATTTCCTGCAGGACGAGGATGTTCAGTAGGAAGCAATAAGCCTGATAAAAAGGGACTTACTCAAGTTGCTCCAATATGCCGTCGAGCATCTCTAGCGGCGGTGCAAGGTTTGACGTACACAGAAAATGGATATTGTATTCTTTTTGTGACTCTGTGCGGGGTAGGCCGGCAGGCGTGAACAGGAAACTATTATGTTCATTCCACTTTTTTGACATGTTTCCTGAGGTATCGTCGCAGTACATCCAAAGCGGGAAGGCCACCGCTCGGTGTCCCTTAGCAAGTGCGCGCCACCGATTTCCAAGTACAGGGTTAGTGTGAGTCCATGATGAGCGAGAATCGGTCCCAGCATTTGCTATGTCTGCAAATTTCATTAAAAAAAGAGGGCTATGATGGATTGGTGCACTTACCAATTATCTTCGAGGGATGAGGCACCCCATACCGCACCTCCGCATCCTCAGACAGCTCCGGAAAAGTTTTGAGAAACTCTGTCAGAGGCACAACATAGTCGTCGCACTCAATGACACGCCAGCCCTCGCCCCAATCGGCCGACACCACTTGCATTCTCCAGCACTTGGAAAACAAGACATCGCCGACTGCAAACCAGCGAACTGGCATGCATATGGTTCCGTTGCGTAGCATGGCGGGCTCATGCACGTAGAAGTCTTGATAGGCCCCTGTCGAGCCCAACCGAGCCATTGGCGTTAGCTCGTCGTTGGAAACCTCGTGTAGCCAGCGATCAGACTGTCGAGCTTCCGAGCGCTTTGCTCCTGTATCTTCCGGGTAAAAGTGGAGGTGGGGCCGTACTCTCGGATTGGCCATTTCCTGAAAGGGTTACAGAGTCAGCTCACGCCCCGACACTTCACCCTATGCAAATGTTTACCTGGGCGATGATCTGCGAGAGACAATTGACATAGTAGGTGTGTCCGAGTGCGCCCTTGTACTTAAGGCTGTCAATCCCACACATTTTCTGCAGCATCTCGTTGAGAGTCTGCATAGACTTTACGCTGGGTACTTCGTCAACGTCGTTGACCTTCAGCAGCCAGAGGAATAGATCCAGCTGCCGATGAGAGAAAACGGATCTTGGGAGATGCATGAGGATGTCAAGTGTGCAGGACTGGGCGCAATGGGGTTCGGTTAAGTTGATATCTGACAAAAGTGTTGCAGAACGTACTATTTTGTCGCGCCACGGAAACCACTTGGAATTTGGATTGGTAGGATCATCAGTACGAGCCCGCTTGCCATAGGCATGGTATGCAGCTTCAGGGGCTATGAGACAAGCAAATCAGCAGGGTAGAAGGCTGGTATATTGTGTCGGCCTACCGTCTTGCCCCACGCCCCCATACAAAGGCACATCACCAGCATCAGACCTATCATCATCAGAGCCGTCAATTGAAAGATCTTCGAAGCGATCCAGCAACGATTTGGCCAACAACGCAACCGCCTCTTCCTCCTGAGATCGACCCAGGTGCGTTTTCTCCGTGGCAGCAAAGACACCCCAATCCGCAATGGGGTTGTCCAGAAATGTCTCTTGCGGACTATCTGGCAAGGAAGGTTCCGTGGGTGGTACGCCCGCCAGAGAATGAAGCAGGTTTTTGGTGGCATCATCCACGAGAGTCATTGCAAAGGTGAGCCCCGAGGATATAGGGGGAGCTTTTCCACCCGCTGCCGCCGCCGCTTGATCATGACTCTCCTTTTCAGCAAGTGCAGTGTGCATAACACCCCTCTCGTGCCTCTGAATGTTCGTGACCAAGTGTAGGCTGCCGTCGGCGCAGAGTGTGCAGGTCCATTTGACCGCCCGCCCGCCATTTGTCTCGTCAAGCACGGCTTGCCAATCTGAATGCTTTTATGTCAGTCCAAAAAGGCAGACGTTGGCAATGTGCATAAAATACCTACGTTTCGTATTGGGGGGCATTCCGACGCGATGCAGGCAGGAAATATGTCACAAAAAGAGGTGGGGCAGGCGAGAGTGCGTATCGGCATCATTATAACATTCTACAGTGATTGGAAGACATGGGCCGCATTTCAACAAGTAACCTACGCCAGAGTCTTGTTTGAAAAACCCATAGCCCCAACCTATCCCCTTCAGGCCGTGTGTGCGCCCTCTCGCCTCTCAAGGTGCGCCCTGTGCTCAGCAGCGTGCGCAATGCGTCATCTACGCGCGCGCGCCGTCGCCCTCGGCCGCGTCTCTTGCGCTCTCTTCTCTTCAGGCGCAGCAACTCCTGCGCGTGGATGAGCGCGGCCGCGATGCGGCCGCGCAAGCGCCAAATCTCCTCGAGGCGCGCGGTCGCAAAGGGCCCCGGTGGCGGATATCGCTTGTCGACGCGGATGCGCGCGAGAATGTCGGTCGGCGCTGGAGGCGCAGACGACGCGGCTGCTGGTGGCGATAGGGCAGCGACAATCGCGTCGTCCTGCGGCCAGAGAGCGCGCGCAGGGGCGGCGGGTGCGTCGGATGCTGGGTTTGGGCGGCGCGAGGGTCTAGGTGATGCGCGGCGCGGCGAGGCTGCTGCGGAGTTCGGCGCGTGGGCGATGGAGGCACCCATGCGCCGTGCGCGACGAGCGCGGCGCGCCCATATGCGACGGCCTTGCGCAGGGTGGGGGCACGGCCAGCGCCCGCCAGGTCGAGCACGCCCGCCTGCGGCGTGGGCCCCAAAAGGACGGCCGTCGCGGCGGTTGGCAGCGGAGTCGGCGCAGCGAAGAGGCCGGCGTTGGGGGGCGATGATGGTGCAGCGCGCAGCGACCATCGCGGTCGCAGCGCGCGCGCAGGGGCAGGGTGCGGCAAATGCTGTGCTGAGGCAACGCATGGCCCTGGACGATGTGAGGCGCACGCGGCGCGGAGAGTCCGCTGCGGAGTTGCGGCAGGGTTTGCGAGCTGCGCCGAGGAGATTGGGTGCGTGGTGTCGCGGGGCCTGGTGTGTGGCCGACGGGGGCCATGCGCCGTGCGCGACAAGCGCAGCGCGCCCATATGCGATGGCCTTGCGCAGGGCGTAGGGGGAGGGTGCGACTATATCAATGAGGTCTGTGGGGGATAGTTGTCAGTGCAGGAAGGCGCGAGGGGCTCGCAGAGCGTACGTATGGGACCGGGCTGCGTGGAATTTCGACTGAGTTTACAAAGCTAAGAGACCGGCGCACATTGGCGTGCGGGGGAGGAGAGAGGCCCGGCCAGACGGTGATTTCGCCACGCAGAGCCGGGTTGGGCTCACGCACGGCTACTCTCATGGCGTCTGGTGCAAGGGCGGTGGGTGAAGGAGGAGAGAACAAGCGTGGGGGCTTTATGAGCGGCCAAAATCAACAAACTGGGACTTGTGCGATCGGCTGGGCGTGTGCCCCGTGTGCTTTGATTGCTCTGCCCACTCCATCATGGCACACAACGCCGCCTGGTTCGAGCCACATACTGTAGGAGCAAAATTTGTGTTTCATTGCAGTGTTTTTTGGGCTAACTACTCTATCTTAGACAAGATCGGGCCGTGAATTCTCAGCATTTGGGGGGCCCATCGCTTCACTCTCGACTGGCCACGACTTTGGACCTGCTGTGCGCAGCGCGGCTCGTCGCGATGAAGATGGGCTTGGATCGCCCACCGTCGCACCTCTGCCCGAGTTATCCCCTGCACCGTCTGCTGCCAGCTTCGACGTGCCGCGCACTTCGAGTCCACTGCAGCCAGACTCAGAGCCCCGCTCGCCGTCATTTAGCCCCGCAACCCCTGCGTCCCCCTACCTCATTCCATGCGCCTCGCCTAACGCCTCTGGCCCTCCTTCGCCTGCTCTCAGCAGCATATCACTCGAGTCGTTTCCCGACTACGTGGGGCTCTGCAGCGACTCAGAGCCAGAGCTTTTGCCCGACGAGGAAGAGTACAGCAGCGACTCAGAGCCAGAGCCTTTGCCCTGCGAGGACGAGCACTGCACCGACTCTGAGCCAGAGTCTCTTCTCGCCAGCAGCGCGCCGTCCTCGCCCGCATATTCGCAGCGGTCGCTGTCGCCGTTGCAGGTGCCAGGCACAAAGAAACGAAAGCGTCGTGCTGGAGATAACGCAGCGTTTTCTAAGCGTCGGCTTCGCAAGCGGCAATCGCTGCGAGGCCTACCCACAGATCTGACGGCACCCTCCAACCCACACCAAGAATCGCCCTTGGCGATACCAACAGAAGTCGTCCCAGAGACGCACTTCCCCGTTGTGTCAACAGGCTACACGGCGGAGCGTGTCGACACCATACAGCCGGGCGAGGTTTGGCTTGTCGAAGAGCTCATAGCACGAGGCTTCGAGGTTTTTCACTGGGACGGCATGTCAGTGTCAGTTATTCATTCTTTCAAACCCTACTAATTCCAATCAAGCACACCATATGCCATTTTGGACAATCAAAGGCGTATTGTGGGTGTGCTGGCGGGCCGGCCCACTGGAAGGTCGGGAAACACTGCCGAATGGGACGCAGTCACAGCAGGGCTTGAGCAAGCCATTGACGACGCGCAGGCTGAGATGGACTTCACGTCGGAAGATATGTGCCACCGTCGCGGCGCGCATACGGCGAAGGCGTTTGGTCTTTCGCATGGAAACGGTCAGACGGTATGTGGCATGGGCATCACAAAAACGACTTCGCTGACATGTTAGTGCAAGAAACCGTGCCTACGTAAAGTCGGCTCGTCCAAGGCTCAAGAGGCTTGTAACCAAGCCGTCCTCCAGAAATTCCGTGAAACCAAAGCTGTGCAGCGCTTCGCTGGCTTTGCCAGCAGTGAGTCACTTTTCTTGGACTATTCTCGACATCTTTCGAAATACTTTCTAGGTGCTATGTCATATTATAGTCCGAAGCTATACGAGCGGTACTGCGACTACATGGGAAGGCTCGCAGCCGCCGACCCTGCTATTCGAGCTGGTTGGAATTTCCCCAACAGCGTCTTCCCCTGCACCACCATCAACTTCGGGCCGTCAGCGGTTTGCTATGACCATCTCGATTTCAGCAATGCGGCGGCAGGGTGGTGCTCAATTTCCTGCGCAGGAACATTTGACCCCACCAAGGGTGGGCATCTGGTTTTGTTTGACATCGACAGAATCATCGAATTCCCACCGGGATCGACAATACTCATCCCATCGTCAGTAATGCGGCATGGCAATACACCAGTCCAGGCGGGGGAGAAGCGGGTCGGAATGACCCAATATGCCGCTGGGGGTCTGTTTAGATGGGTGGACAATGGTTTCCAGAAAGCGACTGTGGGGAAGAAGTCAACAGAGGAGCGGGAGGAGGCAGAGGCCCGATTTTCACATCTCTTAACCTTGTATTCACGCATTGAGGAGCTGGCCTCGGATAGGGCAAAGGTTTTTAATAGACCGTGTACTTAGTGAAAATGTGATTATCTTATCAACTCTGCATTGAGGTGGTTGTGTGGCCTCATCAGATAGCGTTACGGGATCAAAAATGGAGTTGTTATTGACAAGTGAAAATTTAGAAGTTTACAGCTACTCTGATGCCCAGAACTCCTCCTCCTCGTCTTGTGGATACTCTGGCAGCTTGATGTCATGTTCTTTCAGCTGTTTGGTCAACTCGTCAATCCACATTTTGTCTGACTTTCCGTCCTTGCGGGCAGCCTCCGCATACAGCCAGGCCTCGTGTTTGTCTGCCTCGATGGTGATAATTTCGTCGGTGATCATCTCGCGGGCGAGCATGACCATCCTGTACTCGCGGGCAGTGACCATCAACCAGACCACTTTGCTGCTTTCTCTGGGGAGCAACGTCTTGTGCAACGTCTGCTCTGGTGGTGGAGACCAGAGCCGTTTCGTGCCTGGTGAAGGTGAGTGCACAAGTGATTCTGATTTGACATTAGCAGAGTAATGAATGACAATGGCTGAACCGCTCACCAATGGGCAAAAGCGCATCAATGTACTGGCTATCAGTCACTTGACTGTCTAGTGCTCCCCCGTTGTATAATCTAGCAACTTTACCGGTGAGTTCAAACCATAATAAAAACAGGCAGAATGACTTACGCGGATGTGGCGAGAGCGCACGTCCGGGCCTGCAAGCGTGTTGGCATTGTGCGGGGATATATTGGCGAGGGTGGGACACTGGCCATTCCGCGGTAAGCACTTAAACTAATATCATTACGCCCATATAATTCAAAGGCTTACCGAATCTTGTATTCAGGTTTTGTTGGTGTCTTCATGCTGAATATTGTAAGTGCTGTGGTGGGGGGTGCAGAGAGCAGGGGGCGGATCGTGATCTCTGCAGAATTGATAAGCAAAAATCCTCCTCCTTTTATACCATCGAGACGCGTCCCGCGCGTCGCGTCTTTGTTGATCGAGAATCAACAAACCTACAATCCCACGGCCGATTCTGTATAAATAGGTGAGTTTCCTATCTTATAAAAGCTCGCCAGAGTTGAGCTAATCCCCCATCGCAGGTTTCTCCATGCCCCCCTTTACATTCACCGCCATCGCCCCTCAGACGCCAGTTGCTCAGGGCAGCCTCATGTCTGCCGAAACTCCTCCACCAGATCCCTTCAACTTTCGTACACCATCGATCTTGCCGGTTGTGATCGAGCCTCTCTTAATCGATACTCTTGCCCACGATTTCAAAGTTGAACCCATGTATCGGGCCAATATGCATGCATTTGTCGAGGTGTGCATTTTTTTGTTTTCCCCTCACTCGGTTTACTAATTCTTATTACAGATCGCACTGTCGGATGGGCAACTTGGCAAGTCAGACATCATAAGCCGGCTTTACTTGCTGGCTGCAAGCTACGCCGATATCTCAGAACGCCGTCGTCTCGCTGCCGATCAAGGGTCGATCAACCTCAAAGGCCTGTACCAAGACATCATGACCCAACTATCCGGGACGTACACATTGACAACCGATCAGAAAGTAAGTCGTTAACCTACTATCGATTTGCTTTGTTTCTGATAGCCCCAGTATAACATTCGCAAGGTCACTAATGATTTTGTGTATCAATGGAATCGCACCAGCTTTGTGCTCATGCATGCCGATGTTCTGGTACGTACCACTTGCCCTGTCTTCAGTTGCAACTTATACTCAACAAAACCCGCATAGAAACATCTGCGTGAAAATAAGGAGGCCCTCGGCCTGGCCAATGTCTTCGGCAACCTCTCCAGGGAGAAAACTCTTCTCAAGACCTTGAAGATCACATGTTCGAGTGTTCGAAACGCTCTCCGGCAAGATGTAAATCCAAACGGTGCCAAATCCTCTAAAGTGCGACTGACCTTCTTTGCAGATTCGAGATAGCATTGCGCCTGGCACTTCGTGTTCGCTGGCTCAGTTCACTTTCCAAACCGCAAACAAATATCGCCGTGGTCAATTCGATGAAGACTTGGGCCTTGGATTTACTTTGCACAACGCACTTTTGGTATGTTTTATTTATCTAATGATCCCAAGCCCTCATTAACTCTCTTGCCCTCGGGAAGCGACGATTCGGCCTGGATAACTTCGGGCTTCTGAAGATGGCACCCGAATCAGCTGACGACGGCAATAAACCTGACGAGAGCGACAATGATTTGGAGTACGAGCAACCCGACACATGCTCTGTTAAGCGCTCCGGTCGCCAAAACGGCCGTACCCGAAAGGGTGAGGACTTCTGGAGCAAGGTTGATGCATGGTTCGCCGAACTGGTAAAGACCAAGGGTGTCGATCTTACTGGGCCACTTTGGAAGAGGTGAGTGGCTCTGACTTGTCTTCATTGTCAACACAACTGACGCATTAGGACATAGTTACATCACCGAAGTGATCAACCGTGACAATGCCGCATTCAACTCCACCGATTCGAGAGCCCCCGCCGACTCAATCCCCGGCCCCGTCGTCGCGCAAGGGGGCAGCATCGCAGGAATGATGAGTCAGTAACACGCTTTGACAACACCCTTTAAATTTGTTCTGTATATCTCGAAATTGTTGTTCTTTTATTTACATTAAAGAGCATGATAGTGCTTAGAATAGTATAGACCTACATAATGTAGCTCATACCTCCAATCTCAATCTTATGGCCCTTTGTGTCTTGACCGCGTGCGATCTGACTACTCTCGCGTGGCACGCACATGGCAGGGTTTCAACCAGGGTTATCTGCCGACTTGACCTGTGTCGCAACTGGACTTTTTTCGCCTCAGGCGCTTTCGGAACTCGTCCCAGGTTGAATATATCGGGTTGCAACCTAGTTTATTTTTTTTTAACCTCAGGCCATACTCAGGTTGAAACACCTATACAACCCGCCGAGGACAACCCTGACTCATCAAGGCGTCTGGCCGTGTAAGAACGAGGTCGTCGTCTCGGTCGACGCCCGACGCTGTTACTATTGTACAGTAAAATTTACAAAAGTAATGAGCATGTAGCAGAATGTTCAATCTACCTGTAATTCATTTTCATAGTACGTAGCCTCCACTGCTCGCGAGAAAATGCCCGATTGCTGAAAAGTGTGCACAAGACGTATACTGATAGTAGAGTGATGTGCACCCGGAAGTAGAATGGCGAGTAGCCAGAGGAAGGGGGTGAAGGAGGGGCCAGTGCCGGGCCGGTTTGCGCTCGACCACGTCGCGCCCATCGAAGCAGCATATGCCATGCCCTCGCTTTCCGTAGATGGTTATGGCAGTTGAGGCGAGACAGGGGGACTGACTCTGACTTAGGGGGGTCAAAGTGAGCTATCAAGGTCATCTCGGCGCCCTTCGTCAGCGGGGGCGGTATTGCCCAATGCGCGTCGTCGGTGGACTCAACTTCTCCTGTATTAAAGAATCAGTACCAGATGATCGGAGCGCCATGGCGGGAAGTTGAGATTGTAATAATTGTGCGTGCGGTTTATATGTAGAAAGGAGGGGTAGGCAGGTCACTTGCGAGATCGTCTCTTGACAGTTTTGAGTCTTCATATTTGACGTCCAAGACCGACCAATTTCAGCCAGAAGCTTCTTCAGCCCTAACAGCCGTTGCAGAACATCAATGTTGGCCCGCAGCTGTGCATATTAGTGTCCTTTGAACGGAGCCAAGAACAGCAGTCCATTTGCTAAGTCGTTGCATCAGCACTGTC
Organism: Athelia sp. TMB; assembly: GCA_014898675.1. Classification (NCBI taxonomy): domain Eukaryota; kingdom Fungi; phylum Basidiomycota; class Agaricomycetes; order Atheliales; family Atheliaceae; genus Athelia; species Athelia sp. TMB. The sequence continues at coordinate 84,037 of JACXVL010000005.1, read as the reverse complement.
ATATTTTCTGGCGTGGGAGGCAGGAGTCTACCCTATCTTTATTGGTCGAGCTCATCGCCGAGTTACGCAGAGAAATAGAAGAGCCAGTCACAGTGTATTTGGAGACACTGATGCAATCTGAGACTGTCTGGATAGTCGAGCTGTCTGCTGTGCCAGTTGTAGGACTTAACAATCGACGAAGTGGGCAAGGCACATGTGAGGCAGATCCAAGCTCGGCACTTCAAGTACATACTCCAGCACGATCCTTGATCCTCTCCGGCCTAGAAGTGGAGTCACGACACTACACGCCGTGTTTGCGCTGAGCCAATGGGTAAAGTCCTTGGGTTCCAATGCGCATACTGGCATTGTCGCTATTCGTGGGACAGGGTTGCTCTGCAAGCAACCCGATCACTGGCAGAGACACACAGAGCCACACAGAGCCAGGATATGTGCGTGAAGTAGTGGCAGGAGCAAGCGCAGTCGAGGTACGATAAAGAGAAGGAAAGGGTCCGAAAGCGAGGAAACCCAGCGTACCACCTCGATCATCGACTTGTGCTTGAAATCACGATGGAAGTCTCGGCTGTGCTCGTCGTCGGATGTCTCCTGTATCGATTGCGATTGCTTTTACATTCATTGTGGGAGTGCCGCGAGTAACCGGTATTCCCCGCACGCACACTTTCCACGGCCGCCTTTCCAGGTATCTGGCCATATGCATGGCATCTTTACAACAAATCGCGCCGGCCGCCGATCGCGAGCCCAACACTCGATAGCGCAGATCGCACGGCTAAAGCCAAACATCGCGACGACACCAGGATCGTCGAGAAGCGCCCCGGGCAGAAGGACCCCTGATTATACCCCCTAATGTTTGTCCAGAGGTCGGACAAATTTTGGCCATTTGAGGCCAAAATGCCTGTCCAAAAGTCGGACAAACTTGTCAGATCTGGAGGAGGCTTGTCTCATGTCGGACAAACTTGGCGGAGACAAAATGGTCAGGTGACGGAGTGGTAAATATGTCGGTTGGGGTGTTGCTGGACGCCCTGGGAGGGTTGCCAGTTCGAATCCGCCCACGAATGGTGATATCCAGTCGTATCCAACGGTTTTCGCGCCTCTCGGCGCGCTAGGCGCGCCGCAGCAATTTTCACGTGATTTTTGCGGTTTTGAGCTAATTTTGAGGCCAGGCCAGAAATCGGACAAATTTTGACGATTTGGAGCAGGCCGGCCCGGAATCGGACAAAATCTGGCCTTCAGAGGGCTATTTTGTGTCGGACAAAAAATCAGAATCCCAGGACAAACATCTGGTAGTATAATCAGGGGTCCTCGGGCAGATCGCGCATGCGCATCGATATCTCAGATCCAGACCATCTGCCGCCGCATCGGCATCTCGCGCATCGCATCAAATCTCATGATCACTCGCCAGATCCACGGGCGCCCGCTATTATCCGCCAGCAAGGATGATTCTGAATGAATGTCAGTCGAATGAGGGTATAGGTGGGATGTACTGTACGCCGTACGATAATAAACAGTCCAGTCCGCATGTACAGGATGCACGAGCCCCGGCTCACTAGTCAATACGTAGATATATACTCTGTAGCTGTAACTGTAGCTTGTAACTTGAACTTCCGCGTCGCTGCCGCTCACCGCACCAGCGCGCGCCGCAGCAGCGCCGCCCCGCACGCCACGCTGATCAACAGCGCGAGCCCCGGCGCGACGCGCCCCGCGCGCGCCGCGTTCGCGCTCCCCTTGCTCGTGCTCCCCAGCTCGAGGCTGCTCCCGCTGTGCCCGTTGCTCGTCGCGAGCACGCTCGCATTGATCGTCGCGGTATTCGCCGTCTTCGTCATGCTCGTCGTCGGGAACGTCACCGTGCTGCTCGGGTTGCTCTCCGCATACGCCGCGCCCGTCAGGAACACGAGCACATAGCTCGGCGCGGGGACCTTCACCTGGCACGTCCCCGCGGTGGTGTCGCACTGCACGGTCTGCACGCTCTCCGCGCCCTGCAGGCGCCCGTCGCTCTGGAAGTACCCGCCGTACGTCTGCCCCGCCCACGTGATGTTCGAGTGCTCGCTCACGCTCGGCGCGGTGAGCACCTTCACCTGCACGCTCGCGGGCGTCGCGCCCGCCGCGCCGGTGTTCCCCCCGCCGACGCTGATCGTCGCGGTGTAGTCCGACGCGCCGCTCGGGTCCGAGACGTAGTTGAACAGCGCGACCTTCGCGACGGACCCGCCCTCGTAGACGGCGTACGCGGGCGTGTAGATCGACGCGCTGTTCGCGAAGAGGTCGACGACCTGCGACGTGTTCGCCGTGCCGAGCGTCTCCGCCATCGCGAGGTTCGCGTAGAAGAGCGGCGCGACGGTCCACTGGTGGTACGTGCTCTCGTTCGTCGGCGGCGGCGTGAACGGCTGCCCCCCATCTCATCAGCGTACGCCCATACCGTAAGGGACGGGCGACTCACGTTGTAATAGACATCCTGCCCGGACACGTGCAGGTTCGCGCCGCTGAAGTTCGTGTACGCCATCTGCAGCGCATAGTCCAGCGCCCACAGCGAGCTCCCAAACGCGTCGCTGATCCCCGGGAACCCACCGCAACTCGCCGTGTTCGTCTCGAACATCAAAAACGGCTTCCCCGCGGCCTGCGCGACGGCGGTCGAGTTGAGGTACGGCTGCACGAGCTGCTGCGCGGCGGTGTGGTTCAGGTACGCGCCGAACACGTCCTGCGGGGACACGGGCGCGCCGATGCCGTACTCCGCGAAGCAGTTGTCGCTCGGGTAGTGCTCGACGGCGAGCGCGCCGAGCGAGCCGGTGTATGAGGAGATGAAGCCCGTGTCCCACACCTCCTCGGGCGTCCACGTCCCGGACAAGTTGGGCGCGATGAGCGTGTTCTTCGTCGGGATCGCGTCGTCCGCCGCGATGCCCGCCACGACGACGCCGAAGTCGCCGAAGTAGTCGTACGGCCCGTAGGACGAGTTTCTGTGCCCGTGGCTGTAGAGCGCGTGTCAGCATTGCGAGTGTATGCGCGGAATGCGCCAAGACACCGAGCGCCTCGGCGTGGGAGGACTCACGCAGCGTATAAATCAGGCTCGTTGCCCACCTGCAGGCCGATGAGCTTGTCCCCCAGCACGGCCTCGCCCACCTCCGCGATCGCGAGGCGCAGGTTCGCCGTGTCGTTCAGCGGGATGCCTGCCCCGCGTCAGCCTCATCCTCCAATTCCCCCCCAAAACTGCGCGACTCACCGAGATACCAGTGCACGTTCGTGAGCGCGCTGACGTTGCCGAGGAGGTACAGCACCTCCGCGGTGAAGTCGAGCGTGGGCGTCTCGGTCGGGTTCGTGTTGCCCGTGCTCTGCTTCTGGATGATCTTGTTGTTCGGGAGGGACGGGACGAGCGTCGCGTAGTCCTGCGTGTTCCCGCCCACGCGCACGTTCACGCGCCCGCCGCGCTGCACGAGCGCCTGCATGAGGTTCAGGAAGGGCACCTGGATGAAGGATCTGCGCGCCGTCAGCATTCTATTTTTGCGTGCTGTGATCGCACTCACGAGTTGAGTCCAACTGCGCGCACCGGGCATCAGCACTGCACCGCACGCACGAGGGGAAGGGGTACGCACTGACGTTGGTGATGACGGAGAACTCGATCGAGAACCCGAGGAAGTCGCCGCCGTGCGGGATGCTGAGCCCGCTCACCGCGCTCGCGGCGGGCTGCAGCGCGATGCTGACCGCGGTCGTCGCGGGGCTCGGCGGCGTCGGCGGCGTGAGCATCGTCGGGTCGTACGCGGCGGCGGCGGTGTAGTTCGCGAGGCTCGCGGTCTTGGTGCTGTCCGCGAGGGGCAGCTGGGAGTAGACGGTGACGCTCGCGTGCGCGGCGAGCGCGAGGGCCAGCGGGAGGAGGCCGGCGAGCATGCTGAAGGAGAGACGGCGCACGCTGGCGGGGGTGGATGAGGTGGAGGGAGGGGAGTGGAGAGGAGAGAATAAAGCAGAGATGGAAGTATGCAGGGGGCAACGAGGGGATTATGGGCCGGGGTATTTTTACAGGGCCCCTTGTTCTGCAGCGACGGTTCTGATCGACTGCGCTTCTCCGCCGGCCGCCTGGGCCAGCCAACCATCTTCCCATTCTATTCTGCCCAACTTCGATATCTTATTTGCATCTTCCTTTCGAATTACCAAGTGAGCAGGTCTCCAAGAGACTCGCAAGTGGTTGAGAAAACAACACAGGCACGCTCGGGTGATCTAACAATAGCACGCCCAAAATAGGCACATCGCGACACTGGCCACTATGCCCGAATCCGTAATTATATCCCGCAGCAGGGCACGTGTTCCGTCAAGCACATCACGCAGAGTTCAAAACAGCTGCTGGCATCTCCATGATCAGGAAGGCCACACCATGCGCACACCCAGCGGTCGAATGGCGGCTTTGAAGCAGCGCACATATCCGCAATGAACCAACGCAGGGGCCCAGTGTTACCCATGCCAGGAATAAGCAGCTATTTCCATTCGCAGAAGCTACACTATGCGTACCCATTATTACACGCCAAATGTACACGACCCGAAAGCGTCTGCAGAAAAGCACCAAATACAACTGAACCGATAATAATAATACCCCTCCCCGCCCGCTACCGGTGCGGCGAGTGCCCGCGCATATACGACTGCTGCTGCCCCTGCGCGCCCCACGGCGGCGGCGGCACCGGCTCGTGCCCGCCCGCGCCCGCGATGCCCACGACCTGGAACGCCCCGTGCCCGCTCCCCTCGCCCTGCTGTCCCTGCGCCTGCGGTTGCGCCTGTGATTGTGCCTGCGCCTGTGCGACGCGCGCGCCGCCGCGCGGGTGGTGCGCCTTGTCGAGGTCCGCGGCGCGCGCGGACGCGCGCAGCGTCTCCATGTCGATGCGCGGCGCCTTGCCCTCCGCCGCGATCTGCTTCTCGCGCTTGCGCATCAGCTTCGCGTAGTCTGTCCACCCCATCAGCACCGCACACAAAACAAAGCAGAAATAGAGGTGCAGAGAGAGACTCACGCAGCCCACACGCATTGCACAGCGTGCGCGCGCCGTCCGGCCCGCGCCGCCACTCGGGCGTCTCGCGGATATTGCAGCTGTGGCACTTCCCCGGCGGCGTCGCGCGCTGCCCGCTCGCGCGCTTGCGGTACTTGCTCTTCGGCTGCCCCGCCGCGCCCGCCGCCGCGCTCGCGCCCGCCGCCGCCGTGCTCGTCGCGCGCTTCGTGCGGATCAGCGCCATGTCCGCCTCCGCCGTGCTCTGCTCCGCCCCGCCCCCACCCCCGCTCCCCTCGTCGCGCGCGACCTCCTCCCACGGCCGCTTCACCCCGCGCCCGCTGCTCTCGCCGCGCCGGTACTCCTCCATGAGGCGCACGACCTCGCGCGCGCGCCCCGCCATCTCGTCGAGCTCCGCCGCGCCCGGCTGCACCGCGGCCGCGCCGTGCCCCTGCAGCTCCGCGTAGCGCAGCGCGAACTGCGCGAGGATCGTGCAGTGCTTCATGATCTCGCTCATCTTCCACTCGCGCTCGGACCCCGACCCGGACGTGGAGGTGGACGCGGCGGGCTGCGGCGCGGGTTGGGGCTCGACGGCCTGCGGGACGAGCGCGGTCGTCGGCGTGCGCGAGTAGCCCATCTGCTGGGCGTGCGCGTGCGCGTGCAGGGGCGTGTGCGGCTGCGACTGCGACTGGGGGTGTGCCTGCGCGTGGGCCTGCGATGGCGTGTGTGCTTGCGCCTGGGGATGCGATTGAGGATGTTGGGGGTGTTGGGGATGCTGGGGATGTTGGGAATGCTGAGGATGCTGAGCTTGCGGAGGGGGCTGCGCGGCCGCTTGCAGGGGCGTGTGCCCCCCCTGCCCCTGCGAAACACCGTGCCCCTGCGAAACACTATGCCCCTGCGTGGGCGTGTGCAGATGGATCTGCCCCGGCGCGTGCTGATGCGTCTGCGAGTGGGCAGGCGCCTGTGCTTGCGGTGGCGCCTGGTAGTGCGCCTGCTGGTGGGCCGCGTGTGCGTGCGGTGGCGGCGGCGCCTGCAGCTGCACGGCGCGCTCCTGCAGCCCAGGATGCTGCTGCTGCCTCTCCAGCCCGGGGTGCTGCTGCACACGCTCCTGCAGCGCAATATGCTGCTGCCTCTCCTGCCCCGGATGCTGCTGCCGCTCGAACCCCCGCTCCTGCCCCGCGTGCTGCTGCCCCCTCTCCAACCCCGGGTGCTGCTGGCTCCGCTCCTGCATCGCGTGCCCCGGGTGCTGCTGCATGCGCTCCGGCTGCGCCCTTTCCACCCGCTCCGGCTGCGCATGCGCGTGCGCGTGCGGGGGCTGCTGCTGCCGCTCCCACTCGCCGGGCGGGCCGTACCCGCGGTTCTCGTACGGGTTCCCGCTCCCGCCGCGCGCGGGCGGCATGTACGGCGGCGGCGCGGGCGCGGGGGACTGCGGGAGCGGCGGCGGCGGCGCGTAGTACGCGGGGTGCTGCGCGTGCTGGGCGTGTGGGGGCGGTTGGGTGTGCGCGTGTGTTGGGGGTGCGTGCGGGTGCGGTTGTGATTGTGTGTGCGGGTGCGGTTGTGTGTGGGGTGCGTGCGGGTGCGGGTACACGCCGGGCCCGCTGTGCTGCAGCTGCAGCTGCTCGTGCTGCATGCGCTCGTGCGGGAGCGGGGACTGCGGCGGGTGCTGGGGGTGGTGCGGGGGGTGCGGCGAGTGCGACTGGGACTGAGGCTGCGACTGGGGGGCGTGCGGGTGCGGGTGCGGCGGGTACGCTGCGGGTGCGGGTGCGGGCGGGGGGACCTGCTGGTGGTGGTGTGGGTGTTGCGGGTGCGGGTGCTGGGGGTGTTGCGGCTGTTGGTGTGGGTGTTGCGCCTGGGGCTGGGGCGTGGTGTACTGCGCGAGCCCATACGGCGGTGCCTGCACCACACATTAATACCACGCGCGCGCAGAGGACCGCGGCACTCACCGGCGTCTCCCTGCTCTCCCGCCGCCGCTTCCCGTGCGCCCGCTCGCCCTCCCGCGGCATGCTCACCGCGCCCGAGAGCACCTGTGCGGACAGCGGCAGCCCCGGCGTGAGGTACCCGCCATTCTCGCGCGCCTGCTGCTGCTGCTGCTGCTGGGGGTGGTGCTGTGGGTGGCCCGGGTGCTGGGGCGCCTGCGGCTGCTGCAGCACGTGCCGCTCCTGGTGTGCGTGCTGCACCTGCTGCTGTTGCTGCTGCTGCTGCAGGGCGTGCGCGTGGCGCTCCTGCGGGTGCTGCTGCGGGTGCAGCGTGTACGGCGCCTGGGGCTGCGCGTACTGCGGGGGCACCTGCGGCGCGCGGCCCCACGCGGGCGGGGCGTCGTACGCGGCGCGCGCGGGCGCGTCCTGCGGCGGGAGCGCGCCCGCGCCCGCGTCCGGGCCCGGCGTGCGCCCGCCGGGCGAGTCGTACGCGAAGTTGAGGTCCTTGAGCGAGGGGAGGCGGGGGCCGCTCGCGGCCATGGGCGGCAGCGAGTAGCGCTGCGTCTGGGCCTGCGCCTGCGCCTGCGGGTGGAGCGAGGACATGCGAGATGGGGGATCTGGAGGTTACTGCCTCCACGCGAATCTGGGTGGTGTTAGCGGTGTGCAGCGGCCTGGCGACGGGGAAATGGGCGTACGCTGGCCGGGAAGCGGGGCTGGGACGGAGCGGCGGGCTGGGGTGGTGGTACAGAGTGATTTTTTTAGAATTTGTGAGGGATTGGGAGGACTGGCAGGAAGCGCTGGGTGTCGAGTGCGAAGAATCTGCAGAAGCTGCGTCGCGTCAATCGTTGGTAAAGGTTGGATCTGTCGCTGCTCAATCGGAGATTCAAACGATTCAAACGCCTCGTGCCTAATAATCGGAATCTGACCCGCTAGATCCGTACATCTCAACCACCCGCTCCCACGCCCCACCACGCCCCCTGCTAGCGCACACGCCCGCACACAGCTCCGCCCCAATGAGGCAACTCGAGGCAGCGCGTGGCAGCCATCGATGACAAGCAATGCAACAGAAGCGGAAACGAATCTCACGAAGCACGCCAGATCTCAGATGGAATCACTGATGGTCCCGATTAGATCGATACCGGTTACTATCCTGGGTGCCTGCCCCTCACAAGACCACCACCCGTTTCCATGCACATCCACACAAAGGAGCTGCAGCAATGGATGGATCATGGAACCGGAACCGTGCATTGTCAATACATTCATTGCAATTATCTTATCCTTAGTCAATGAACCGCAATAAACAGGGCTTGCTCCATTTCCGGGTCGCCGCGGCCAGGGCCAGCCTCGCCGCATTCAACAATCACAGGACCCCTGATAACCCTGTGAAATGTATGAGGAGGGCTCAATTTTTTCTTCCCGGATCGATTTTGCCCTCCGAGCCTCAAATTTTCCCGGATTTTGCCTCAGACCTCCTCAAGGGGCCCTAAATTTTCCCGGATCCCACCATATACATAAAAAAATCGCTCAAAATCGCTCAGAAGTCGGTTTTATCGTTCAAATGGACGAAAAACGCTTCGAGACCTAATCTATTTGGTCGAGCGGTAAGCATTATGTACTAAGGCGTTCGAGGTGGCCCACGGTTTGAGTGTCGTTGACGGCAAAATTTTGTCCTTCATTTTGCCCGGACTCGACCTCAGGCCTCATAGGCCTGGCGAAATCTTCCCGGATTCTGATCAGACCTCAGGCCAAAAAGAGGCTCCAATTTACCCGGATTTCCTCAGACCTCAGTCCAAATCTCAATTTTTTTTCCCGGACACCTCCTCATACATCATATAGGATTATCAGGGGTCCTACAATCACGCTGTCACGCGCCCGAAGGCCGCACCGCGTCATCGCCGTTGGCCTGCGTCACCCGCGCGAAGCGAATCACCTGCACCCAGCGCCCCGCAAAGCCCATGACCACACCGCCCACCAATCGCGCGCAGAGGACGATCCCAGTCAAATTCAGCGCTCCACGACGCTCTCCAGATCGCCCGGCCCAAACACTTACGTACGCGCGATCGGATCTCATCGCCTCGCCCCATCTCATCTGACCGCCCCTGGGCACTTGTGGCAATCGGCGAGATGGTTCCGTGACGACGCCTTGGCGCGATACGGCGGCTGCACTGCGGTATGGAAGGCGATGGCTGCTGCGCGACGGGCGACGGACGGCTGGCAGCGGGCAGACGATTGCCATCGCTGGCTCGCGGGCATGACAGCGTGAGCGGTGGCGCCGCACACCTCTACGACCAGTCAGCCAATGTCCATACCGAGCACCCGATGCCCACGCCAACAAACACGAACCCACTTGACAGGGAATCTAGTGTACATCGACCCATGATAGCCGGCGCCCTGCGCCCTGGCTGCTAAATTGAATCCAGGCAATCTGCCATCCATCGCGCACCGCGTGCTGCCACCGCGATCTCGCGTCGATATAGAATTCCCAATCTGCGCAAACAGAGTTGGTTCGTGTGCGCGTGCCATGATTTCCTGATCCCCATTTTATACATTCGACTGCCGGAATCTGAATCCATGCCCGCCACGCACTGGGCTCAGCTGCATCGTGACTTTCCGACATATCGTACCGATCGAATGATCACGAAATCAATAGGCCTCTGATATAATTCAAATCCACGAGATTTAGAACGAAGGAGCGGCGGGAGAGGAGATTTGGTCCAGGAGCGCTGATCGCCCAGACGGTATCCCGCTCGTATCAGCGTGCGCTATGGCCCCGTGCATAGGTTCTTAGCGCCCAAGAAGGCCAGGAGTCCAGAAGAGTCAATCACATACACGTCGAGCGTGGAGCCCGCGATATCCGTAGGGCCCTGATCACGATATCGATCCAGAAGAGCCCTGTAGTGGCGTCGAGAACCTGTTCATATCCACCCGACGGCGATCCCTGCGTTAGATGCCCGGCCGCGCGATCGCCGAGATATAATCTGCAAGGGAAGAGGACGCCCTGCTCACGGTTGACAGTCGATTGCGCTCGTATACGCGCGACGCGCTGTTCTGCCTGGGGCCAGGTGGCATTTCCGGTGGCCTGGGTATCAATATTGAGCATCTCCTACCCGGGTCGCCCGCCCGCCAACCTCGCAACGACGCAATCTTAACAGACCCTCCCGCGCCCATCTGAGCACCTGGAAGAGCCCGAGCATCCATGACGAAGAACCCATGATGCCCGAGCCCGCTCCGGCCATGCATCGCGCGCGATATTGGATCCTCAGTATTACTGGATGTCCCAAAGCAAAGATGGGCGCCAGGGTAATGTCGGGGCGCTAATGACATGACAGAAGCACTCGAAATTCAATGGCGAACAAGCGCGTGATATCCGAGCCCTCCGCGGACCGCCAGCGCGCGTAATCGAACCCTGGTGTTGAATTTGCTGGGACCCCAAAGCGTGATACCGAGGCGCTTGGAAGAACCAGAGATTCTAGCGAACAAGCGCGTGATCTCCGAGTCCACTCCGCGGACCGCATAATTGAGCCCCTGGTATTGTAGGTATTGTAGGCACCCGAAGCAGAGATCGGCGCAAGGGTGATGTCGGCTCGAGGCGTATATGATAGAAGAGATTCTATGACGAATAACTTGAAGCGCGTGATCTCCGGACCGCCAGCGCGCGTAATCGAACCCTGGTGTTGAATTTGCTGGGCCCCAAAGCAGAGATCAGCGTGACCGAGGCGCTTGCAGAAACCAGCGATTTATGGCGAACAAGCGCGTGATCTCCGAGTCCACTCCGCGGACCGCATAATTGAACCCCTGGTATTGTGGGCACCCGAAGCAGAGATCGGCGCAAGGGTGATGTCGGCTCGAGGCGTATATGATAGAGTAGCTCGAAATTCAATGGCGAACAAGCGCGTGATCTCCGAGGCCACTCCGCGGCCGCAGCCGCATCCCATCCAGCGCGCAAGATTAAACCCCAGCATTGCTGGCTCCAAGCAGAGATCGGCGCCAGGGCTGCGAGCGCCACCGGAAAGGGTAGGAACGCACGAGGCGGGCGGTGGGAATGGATACCTCGACGTCATCAGGGAAGGGAAAGGGAAAGGGTGTTGTAACATAGGAGGTTCGTTTAAAGTGGAGTCGTCATCGTCAGGATGTACCCGCGGGCTCCAGGGCAGGACGCGAGGCCAGCCATTCTTGAGGCCGCTCTTGTGCGCACTTGCAGTCGTGGAGCAAACTGAACATGCCGGCGTGCGCTTTCACGGCTCCTGGAACGCTGTCTGGCATGCCCAGCCGAGAATAAATTTCCTGAATTGCCGATGCCGGGTGTTGCATTTGCACTTGCCCTTTCCGTGCCCCTGCACACCGCCCATGATCACGAATCGAGACGTAAAATAGGGGGATAGGGGGCAGGGCGAGCTTTATTCCGTTCAATAGGCTGTTAACGTCGGGGCCATCTTTCTCCTATTTCTGGGTTGCGCGGAACCTGAGCTTGCCCCCTATTCTTGACACGTACAATTGGATTGGAGTCGTTGACGCGGTTTAATCAAGCCGTTGCTAACGGTACACTCGTCTGGTATTATGAGGAGTCTGCGACGCCGCCCACGCTGGCCACCAGTCCGTGTACGTACGCCGGGCCTTAGCCTGTCGAATGCTGGTCATTAGAGAGCATCCCGGCTAAAAAAAATTAGACGGGTAGTAGTACCTGATTCGTCGATTAGGAGCCACCGGGTACATCTGGTCTTTACACCGAAGCTATCGAGTTGCCGAGGTAGCGAACTACAAAGGCACACACGGATAATTCGTAGCCAACAGAGGGGCCAGCCGGACTCTGGTTGGCTGTATCATATTTCTTGGAACCCTCTTAAACGAGCACCCAAAGGATCATCAGCGGCAGCAAATTATCTTGTACAGAGGCCAGTGTAAACGCATCGGTGCCCAGCCGTAAAGATGTCGGTGCGAAGATACTCCAACGTGACAGCAGTTTTCTCGGGCGGCGGAGTATGGGCGGAATATACACGACTATGCGAGTGTATGGGTTGCCAGGCCCAAGAAGCCCAGCGGTCCAGAACAGATCTTGGCAGACGTGCGAGTAGCATCAGGCGGTATCCACGCGGATGCAAAATCTTGGAGTTGTATTTTGTTGGAGACTATCCCCTACTTGAGCCCGGTTACGGGACAAGATCCAAGTGCAGACGTATCGACCGATATTGGATAACTCGAAGAACCGCGTTTTAATAAGAGGAATCCACTCCGGTTCGAGACTGAAGTTACTGGCAGTCTAGACATCTGGAAGTGACTGGAGGTGAGAGGCGCGGCCAGTTGTGACGCCTATCCGACGACATGAAGTGTCAACTGAAAAATGCTTACAAGCATATCAAGAGATTATCTGTGACAGATTATATCAGGGATAGGAGCGGGATAGAAACGAGTGACGAGAATCAGAGGAGGTGCATTTGTGGACAAATGTTCCAGGAATTTGCAAGTGGGCTGTAGTTTGCGCCTCCACTGACGCTAATAAGGTCGCAGCCATCATATGCACAGCGTCGCTTTGCTGCGGCGAGCGCACCCACTACTGGCTGGCCATGGCTGGCGAACTCCAGGGCTTCATTCTGTACGGCAGTGTCAAATAGTGGGTGTGAGTGAATCGCTCACACTTTGGTGGTGGTGACGTTCTTGATGCGACATCGATCCGACGTTTCGGATAGAAGGTTTGATATGAGTCGCTGCTAATACGACATGCACCTCATGTCCCCTTGTACCTCTCGTTCATGACCCATGCCCCCGCTCCTCCCAGCGTGCCGCGGGACCCTAGTTCCTCGCAGTTCGAGGACCTAATTGAGAATCTTGAGAGGCTGCAGGTTCTGCGCTATGTGATGGTCGCCTGTTTCACGGTCAGTAACACAACCTCTTGCAAAGTGATCGAACTGATGGATATTCAGGCGTGCTTGTGGGACTGGATTCTCGCCATCCCTGATGAGCTGCGTATGGTCCGTACCAACTGTGGACGGCCAAAGGTGTCATATTTTCTGGCTGCAGTATACATGATGCTCAGGTGAGTCGGAAGCCCTTTTTGGCCTGCAGTTTGCTAACCTGTCATCAAATCACCTCAGGTTAAGTGTGCTTGGGTGGTTGGCCACCAACTATTTCAATGCTAGTAAGCTTGCATACTTTTATAACTGCAATGATCCTGCTGGGTTCGAATATCCTCAACAGTCATCGCTTCTGTCCCAACAAGTATTGCCCTGGCTTCCATGGTCTTTGATTCCCTCACCCTGCCCATAGCCACTTGGCTGTTCTATGTTCGCCTCAGTGCAGTCTACCTCCACGACAAACGTGCAATGACCTTCTTCGGTGTCCTCTGGGGAGGTGTCCTTGCATACTTCATCTTCGACTCTGTTGCGGTCTACGCCAGATATGAAAAGTTGCATGTAATCATGCCCAAGAAATTGGACGCCTGGTGCTACATCATCAACGCGATATACGACACTGCTGCATACTTAGCAGTGTCCTGGCAATTAGCAGCGTTCTCTCTCAAGGGTGACAGCCGCAAACACCGGATCTTGTCGTTCTTCAAGGGTGATGGGCTCCTTGGTCTCACCAAAGCGCTTTTGAGAAGCGGCCAAATTTATTATTTGTGCGTTTTATCATCGTGTACATGTATCTGCATGACTTTAACATGTCCCTCAGTACCACTGTTGTATTAGGCATCGCTTCTGTCGTCTGTTTGTACTCCGATGGGCTATCATTGGAATATAGAGGCCTGCTCGTACCTTTTCATGTCAGCATCTCAAGCATTTTGGCTTGTCGAATATTTAGAGAGCTCAAGCTCGGCATTATACCACAGTACGTCGATTGGATTTGGCCTATACCATCGACTAACGGTAAAATAATTATCTAGTAACAAATCACCTACCGAGCTCGAGCTCGCAACAATCGTTTTCGCTAATCCTCAAGACATTGAAGAATGAAGCTAGACAAATGTACAGCAGATGGTTGTAGCTCTATGTCCATGTGAGTGCATGTATAAATTTCTCCTCTCGTAACTTTCCTCATAGCTTTGCCGTCAGTGCCATATTAGCTATGGTACCCCCCTCCCCCCCCTTCCGCTCCATGATACATAAGGTATCCAGGACGAAGGAGGAACCGCCGGTGCACATCATGTTAGAAAGATAACAAGGCTGTCCCCAAGTTTGGCGGCTGGGCTCGACATTGAGTTGCAGTGCATTCTGCTTAAAATGTAACTACTAGAGTACCGTCACCCATCTTTCGCGATGTACCGTTATGTTTTCCTGAGCCGATGTTGCAGAAGTCTGGCCCCCAAGCGTCTCCGTACTTATGGCTATTTTGGTAAACTTGCCATGGCCAGAATAACTCGACTGATTCCGGTGGATTCCGGTCATCTCTCTATCATACCATCACCATCATGTCTGCCAAACTTACTGTGGCAACGACTCCATTTCTGGCGACAAAACATCGTCTCTCGACGTACGTACATACTGCAATGTCCCAACTTCGCAAATGGGTGATGACTCTTGCCTCGACGAGTAATCACAGTTTTCATTTTATATTTTGCGCACGCCTAACTATTTTCTGCAGCTCCTACGGCCTCCTTCGGCGAACACTATCGACTGCATGCAAACTAAGTATATGGTTCGGGTCGTTTCATCAATCCGCAACAGTTTGGGTGTGTCATCCAACGATACAATCGGTGTGATGAACGCCGGCGACCCTTGAAGATTTTGATTTGGGAACTGCCACGATGTAAGCTGCTGACGTGGGTACGCTGGGTGGTAAGCGGTCTGTGACGGAAAGCGGTGGGGAGTGTAGTCCATCATTGCGAGGTCGACATGTCTCTCTGGACCTTACACCCATGACCGATGCTCCCGCTGCTGATGTCGCGTCTGCACCACTTCCCGCTGCCGTAATAGACAAGCTCGCCATTCTCGCTAGGCAGGAGCAAGTACTCAGTTACGTTCTCCTGACCTGCTTGACGGTCAGTGTTTCAAGCCAACTTGATAATCTAGTGGCACCCACTGATCGTGGACTAGATCTGTGTCTGGAATTGGATTCTTGCCGCGTCTGACGAATGGCGAATGTTTCATATCAAGTCTAGACAACCGCGACTCTCATTCTTCTTGAATGCGGTATACATGCTAGTAAGGTATGCTGAGAAGGTTCGCTTTCTTGATGGGTTACCGCTGACTTATGACCAGAATATCTGTGTTGGGCTGGTGCATCACCAATTTTCTTCTATCTAGTTTTGGCCCACAGTTGGCGGAGTTCGCCGATGGTCCTGCAATCGAACTAGCCCCATGGCCGAAGGCCGTTGCCCTGCCCTCGATCGTGTTTGAATGCTTGACTCTGCCCACCGCCTCCTTCCTTTTCTATGTTCGCCTTAGCGCAATCTACCTTCATGACAAAAAGGCGATGTCATTCTTTGCAGTTTTATGGGGGTCCGTTCTGGCCTATTTCATCTTCGATGGTGTCGAGTCGTACAAGCAATATCATACTTTCCACATCATCATCCCCGGAAGAATACATGCCTGGGATTACATCATCAATTTAATCTACGACACTTTGGTCTACCTGTCAGTATCCTGGCAATTGGCAGGATTTTCCGTTGGGGAGCATAGTCGCAAACAACGGATCCTAGCATTCACAACAGGCAAGGGCCTTCTTGGGCTCTCCAAAGCTCTCCTGAGAAACGGACAGCTCTATTATTTGTGCGCCGTTTTCTTATACTTTATCCAACCTGTCCCGCCTGATTTTTTGCCCAGTACCAACATCATGTTTGGCGTGGCGACCATTATCTGCCTTTACTCCGATCAAGTAACCGCCTTAGCCTACAAATCCATCCTAGCGCCTCTGCACGTCTGCTTTGCCAGCATATTAGCGTGTCAGGTCTACAGAGAACTTAAGCTAGGCATGATTGTAAAGTGCGTTTACCGGAAGGTGCCTATGATACCAGACTAATGTCGATGATTTTCCTAGCACCAGCAGATTTTCTACTCTGTTTGAACTTGGTACCCTTGATGATCTCGCGGATCACTCGCATCCACTAGAACCAGAAGACTGAGCGCTTCTTGAAGTGCGCTCCTTTCAAATTGTCAGCGATGTATCCGCCGACTACGTGAGTTTTTATCAACTTTCAATGCGTCCTGCAACTTCTGATTATTAGCCCGGCATCCTCAGTGGTGCATGGCTCTGAATTAGTAGCAAACTTCTCATCGAGCTTAAGCGCCAGTCAGTCAAAATATAGCCTATTTTATACGGCTTCCGCCAAATTGCATGGTTGCATCCCATCGTTTTTGCAACTTGGACCTTCGCGCTGTCCATATCTTGGCCACTGATCTCAAGCTTTGTAAAAACACACGCGGTCTCGCGTGAGTTATTCAATCGAAACGAAACGACTCGATTGTAACACAGGATCAAACAAGATCGGAGATGGAAGGAGACTGTGTATTCAGAGTTCGATGGCTTAATGGGCGCGCGAAAATTGTAGCTCACGGTAAATTTACCATACCATCAAATACAGACTATTCTCAGGGCACTTGACGCATTTTGAAGGCTTCCCTGGCGGAACGGATTGTTTCAAGACTCAATTGCAGGACCAACTTCGACAACGACAACAATGTCATTCTAGGCATCCGTATTCGCTAACGCAAAACCTACGATGCATCCATAGTAAAGGGCGCTGGTAGCAATATGAGATTCATGGATATCCTATACTATTATCTTGTGCCCAAGATGAGACATCGGTGCACAAGATTGGGACCCGATGACTCGAGGTCAATTCAAAGGTTTCAAGGTGGCACTGCTAGCTATACAGCCATCGTGCCTTACCTCGTCGTTCTTTACTGCCCTATACGTGTTTTCATTGAGGTGTGGCTGATTCATTGCTCTTTGCTGGACTAGATAATAGGGGCGTCACGTGAGGATCTGGATGGAGAGTTCAGATTGAGATTTGATTCGCGAGATGCCGATGCGATAAATCTCAGATGCGTAATCTGCGACGATCCTGGCCCCGGGTGTCCCTGCGATCTACACTATTACTGCAAGAAGAATTATGTAGAGGTCCTGCGCCATAAGTGTTGGAGCGCTGATAATTTTATAGATGCTAGCTCGGAAATTGGAAATTGGTTCTCGCACTGTGGCTGTGTAACAGGAACATAACACGGGCAAATAGTAACTTTTCCCTGCGATGCCACTGCTATTTGCGCCTTTCGACCTCAATTGGCATCTACGACGATGAGGATAACCCTGTCCCGACTCTGCTATATCAGTGTTTTGTCATAATATCACGGGCATACTAAACGATTCCAGGTGATCCACGCTGGCCAACACCCACAACGACACTGCGACTTTGATGCAGCTCAAGTGCAGCGTGTGGTCACTGTAGTGTCTCAACATAACTTCGAGGTGCCAGAGAGAATGCCGATGTGTCCCGCTGGGGATGCACTTCAAGGATTTGGTCTAGACGCGCCATACCTACTTGCCAATGGCTCCAAATCTAACGCGGCTGACGTGGCTTCTGATGTCGCTCAGTCACTTGGATTTTTTCTCCGGTGCGGTGCAGACTGGAACACTGATGCCTTTCCCGGTAACTGCACCTACGGTGCAAACAGCTATTGTACTGGTCTCAAGCAGATGGGAATGCAGTAGAGTCTTTTTTCATTCTCACACTTTGCTCAGACAGTTAACCGTTGTATTTTAGATGTGCGAGATGATATTTCACTCATTAAATCAACTCAACCACTCCAATGTCCCAATGGCACTCAAAACGATAGATTTGTGGATTCTTGTGTCCAATTCGACACCACGGCTCTCATAAATCCTTTCGAACAGCAGTGGTAAGTTGCAACTTCAGTAAACTCCAGTACCAAATAATTTACTGCGCGCGCTCAGCAAACGAAACAATAAACTGCGTTCGACAATATTCAGTCAATTATCGATCTTGGTCCTGTTCGAAGTACACTAAGAAGCAGAGTTTCAAAAGCTCAAATTGATCCAACTCAAATTGATCGGTCTTGGGCGTCAAATTCAAAGGCTCAAAGCTGTCGAGAGACGATCTTCCATGTGATCTGCCTGCCCTACTTCGCGCCTGATCCTCGTTCCTTTTCTATATAAACCAAAAGGGAGGTATTATCAGTCTCAACCCCCCGCCATGACGCTCCGTCCATCTGATACTGATTCTTTAACCAAGCGAGAAGATGAGTCCACCGACGGCGACGCTTTGGGAGAAATCACACTCCGCAGGCGACAGGCATCCGAGTTGACCTTGGTAGCTGACTCTGAGGTTCCCAAGTCAGAGCCAGAGCCCCCTGCCTTGCCACAGGTGCCGCAATCATCTGCGGAAAGAAAAGGAATGTCAAAAGCCGAGCTTGTGGATGCCGCTACGATAGGCGCGCAGCACACAGGACGGTACGCAGTGGACGTGCTCACGAACGCAATCCTACTCCTGCGCCGTCCCCTCTCCTTCATCCTCTTCCTTTGGTTATTTGCTCTCCTCCTTTCGCGCGTACACCATACTCTACGTACAGCCCTTGCGCCCCTATGTTATATTCCCGGCGTTTCGGCGTTATGCGCCCCTTCAACCTCTACCACGCACGCACCGCGTTGGGCCGACTACCCCCACCTGATGGACGCCCAGAGTGGTGCATTCGAAGAGCTACTTGATGCCTCCGGAGGTGGCTCCGAGCTCGCGATCGAGATCAAGACATCCGAGATAGCCGCGATAGATCTTGCCACCCTCGTGCGCGTGAGCAACCTGCGGAGCCGCGACCTCATTGCCGACACGCTCGACGAATTCGTCAAGGACGCGCGCAAGACCGGCCGCGGGCTCCATCGCCTCGGCATGAAAGTTGGCAGCGCCGTCGACGGCATCCTCGCCGTGAACGACTACGCGCTGCACACAATCGAGGGGGCCTTGGTGCCGCCCTCGCGCTTCGCCCTCTTCTTCACGCCCAAAGAGCCTCCGCAAGAGCTCGTCACGAAGACCTTCTCCGAAGCTATGGATTACCTCGCCGCGGCGCTCGCGCGGCTCACCGTCCAGGCGCAGGCCTCCCTCACACAGCTGGACGCGCTCGAGGCGCGACTCGGCTCGCTCCACGCTATGCTCGCGCGCGAGGACGCAGCGCTCTCTGCCGCCGAGTCCGAGGTGCTAGCTGCACTCTGGACAAAGTTGGGCGGGAACCGTGCGGTGATACGGGGCCAAGGTGATCATCGAGAGTTGTTGCGCGGGTTAGGAGATTACAGGCGGCGGGCCCTGGTGCAGGTCGTTGCCACTCTGACGACGCTGGAGACGATGAGCGAGGATATGCAGGATCTGCGTGAGCGGGTGGCCGCACCTGAAATCGTGGGTTCGACAATACCTGTAGAGGCGCATATCAGAAGCATTCGCAGTGGGCTGCAGAGGTTGAAGGAAGGGAGATTGAGGGCGAAGGAACGAGAGGAGGATGCGACGAGGAGAATGTTGTTGATCCAATAGGCTTGAGCAGTTTGTTGCACCGAATTTAATATACATGTTAGAACCTTGCATGTAAGCCGAGTTTTCATTGAATGGACATCATGTCATATAGCCGACCTCTCCTTAGGTATCAGATCGCCAGATAATGCTTGATATTGGTCATGCGTTGTGACGGAGTTGCATACCGGCGCTCTTCACGAAGTAACTTAAGATGATAGGTCTTCGTTAAAACATTGAAGGCGGAGAATAGGAAATAATAGGAAATAAGGGTGAACCATGGTACTGGATACGGGCGGTCACATGTTTGCTTGGATAGATTTGGGATTTGTGAAATGCCGAGATTGCAATGGATCTCACTTGACGCTCGGGCAGATACATCTGAGATGCCTGGTGCACGATCTGCACTTCATGCGTTTATGCATGCGATACTGGATCCAATCTCCATGTTTGCCTTTTGCCTTGCCATCTACACCATATCTTACATACGCGCCTGATCTTAGTCGTTATATCCTCGCGCTTTTGACGTGCCAATGCTCGCGCTGGCATCTACACCTTGCTCCTTCAAGATCTCCGCCAGCCTGTCCTTCGCGACCTTGCCCGTCTCGCGCTCGTAGTCCGCTACGGATTGCGGCTTCTCCCCATGCGGTGTTGCGCGCAGCGCGTGCCGCGTCGCAGGCCAGAAGTCAAATGTCGCCGAGTGGGTCACGACGCGGTTGTCCCAGAAGGCGATCGCGTTTGGCGTCCAGTGGAAGCGCACCTGGAAGTCGGGGTTCTCGCCGATCTGGTGGAACAGGAACGTGAGAATGGCGTCCGACTCGGCTTTGGGCACGCCGACGATGCGGCGAGTGAAGCCTGTGTGGCGTTCAGTCAGCTGCGTGCTGCAAGCACGAGGCTCGTATGGACGACGTACCTGGGTTCACATAGACGCTCTTGAGGCCGGTTGCAGGATGCACGCGCACCACGGGATGCTCGGTCTCGATGGGCTCGCGGCGCACAGGCAGCCCCGCCGCGCGCGCACCATCCGCCTGGGCCACAGCGCTGTGCAATGCTGTCAGACCTTCGAGGTATTGCTGGAATCCGCGGCTCAAGGATGAGTACAACGCGTATCTATCCGAACAACTCAGTCAATTTGTGCTCTGTATAAGTGCTGTAGGACGACGAACCCAGAGCTCCAGATGGTGTCGCCGCCGTACTCAGGCCCGGTGATCACCTTGAGCGACGTCGTGCTGGGTGGCTGCAATTCATATGAAACGTCCGTGTGCCACAGCTCAAGCTTAGAGAAGGATGCAGGGTCGGGGCGGCGCGATTTGTCGTTGTACACGACTGATTGAAGATCAGCTATAAGCCTGTTTTCGAGGCGAGGTACATACCGTGCACCTCCTCAAGCCCCGGCTCCTTGGGGACGGGCGTGGTGGCATGCTTGTGCAGTGGGCCGAAGTGCCGCGCGAGCTCGAGCTGCTGATGAATATCGATATCCTGGTCACGGAAGACTACCAACAACATCAGTCAGCACATCTCTAGAGAGCAGTGATGACAGACACGCTTACATACAACGCCTCTCTCCCCAACGAGTAGGGCTCTGCAGAAACATGAGATTCAATTCAGGATGCACAGCAGAGGACTAACAGCTCGTCCTTCTGCGCATCGGTCAGCTGGCGCAAGTCGACCCCGACGATCTCCGTCCCGATGGCCGGCGTGAGGTGCTTCACCTTCGTCGCCGCGGCGAAAAGGTTCTTCTTCTCCGCGTCGGCGAACAGTCCTCGGTCCTTTACCGCGATCTCCTCCAGCGGCGCCCACGACAGTTCGGGAAAGTGCGGCTACATCGAGCGCACATGCCCATAAGTCGTTGAGGTGCAAGGGTAGGTCAGAGGGGACGCACCTTGAATTGCTTGAACTGGT
The DNA here is from genome assembly GCA_014898675.1 of Athelia sp. TMB. Classification (NCBI taxonomy): domain Eukaryota; kingdom Fungi; phylum Basidiomycota; class Agaricomycetes; order Atheliales; family Atheliaceae; genus Athelia; species Athelia sp. TMB. The sequence continues at coordinate 62,831 of JACXVL010000005.1, read as the reverse complement.
ACGTCGCGTCACCGTCGTCGCCTATGCTTGGCGAATAGAATGGATTAAACTGCGCATCCTGCTTCAGCGTCTCCACCTGCGTGGGCGCAGATGCGCTTGGGGTTTGTGTAGCGACGGGGGCCATTTTGATATCTAATCGAAAAGTAGGCACGTCTTTTATAATGGAGGATGTGGTCGATTCTTTAGGGTTATTGACGTGCCGTGACGTTCTTGGGCGCCAGTATGGCGTTATCGCGCTGAGTCACATGTCATGGTCTTTGATACTGGGGGCGGAATACATTCCCGAGACGGTCATGAGTAAGATTCAGCGGCTGTTCGTCGGTTGCAAAGGATGGTGATAAGATTGCGTATGGCGAGGTACATTTACAAGACAAATGATGCCAGAACCTCACAGAGGATGCAAACAGATCGTGTCCTGTCAAGCGCAAAATATAACTCACAGCTCAAGGAACGACTCGCTGTAAATGGGCATGTCAGATGTTTCCTCAGGCTCGTGAAAGATAGCTTAAGCTAACGCACCCCTTCTGGTAGTCCTGACGCCGCCGCAACAGCTTGGCACTGGCGCTCTTCACATTTCCATCCCTCCCCGCCAGCGGGCGCACCAACCTCTGCCCCTCCCTCTGATTCCTGCTCTGGCCCTGGCCCCAAATAACCCTGGCCTCCTCCCACCTCATCTGCCGGGCCTTCTCCTTGTGCCGCCGCCGCTTCTCCTCTGCCTCGGCCGCACGACGCTGCGAGACCGTGTACGTGCCATCACAGAGCGCGCCACCCAGCCGGCCCCCACAGAGGTACGTGCCAGCCTTGCATTGAGGAGGGTTGGCGTGGTGGCATTTGAGATTGGTGCATTTGTGGTGGCCTGGGGAAACGCGTGCGGCGGCGAGCTTCTGGAAGACGGTGACTGATATAGAGGGCCGGTTAGATTGCATGAGGACGTGGAATGGACAAGCTTACAGAACATATCGAGCTGAGGGGCGTATGATGGGCGAGATGATCATCCTTCGAGTGCAGAAGGGTCTTAAATACCCAGTGAATGCCACATCGAAGACCACTGTGGTGAGAGATGTGGCTTTTGAGGTATGATGTGAAACGCTTTGCAACCACAGTCCGTGGCTCCATTGGAAGTTGCGTTGGTGGAACGAAAAATATCGTCTGATCCACGGTAATCCAAACCTAAAGTGGCCTTGGTAGAACAAGTTAGTACCAGATGCAGTAACGGGCTGTACTTGATTCCAGTGAGATTTGGGGTATCGTCTAAACATCGGTGCACACAAATATATTTCTTGATGAAACCACAGCCAAAGACATTCACTGGATCATCAACTTGCTTTCGTCGCATGGGATAGGCAGTCTGGAGAAGCAGCACTGGGGCTTGCAGAACATGGCCCGAATGACGAGGTACATAGTTCAAAGGCTGGTATCGTTTGTCACTTGGCAGATGGGCGACCGTCTTAGTTTACCAAAGCCGCAACAGAGTCCAATTTCGCTTTCAATTTGCCCTCATTATAGAGACTGAGGTGAGCGAAGATCTCAGCGTAGTCAGGCTTGAAGAACTTGAGGAAGATTGTAGTATAGAGCAGTAACGCATTCAGACGAAAGACAAGAGGAGGCAAAGAGGAGGGCTCTCGGAACATGAAACGCTATGCCTTCATGTGACGTAAGCCCCTCAACCTCAGGTCATTTTTGCCATGTCTAAATTGGCTCTTACAACCACAGGGGGCATGGTACCATATTTAGGCACAGAATACTGACAAAATATGCGAAAACAGTGAGAACATGTTCCATGTGATGTTTCTCCACAAAATATTCAAACAAGATTTGATCTATTTTCGCATTGTTGAGCCCCAAATCACTTGGGAGACAATAGAGCGTATTTGGTCCACCATATCCGTCGGATTTTGACAGCCTCCGAGCAAAATTTGTGACTTCCTTTTGAGGCTGCGTGACGGCTTCAGAGTCGCTGCGCGAAGACCAATTATCTTCATTTTATCTCGTTCTACCACCAAAGGTTGCTCGGTATGATTGCTGTCGATTCTGGCAGAAAATGATTGCTTAATGTAGTCTTTGTGAAGGCGAAGCTGCTCATATTAAGAAGCTCGCCACCACAGTCACAGCAGTCACCACAAACTCCGCAAGATTTGACAGAGGCCGAGCGGAATTTGGAGTGGTGCACCGAATACGCTCTAATGGTGATGTTCAGGTTAGCGTTGCCGGAAGCTGAGGTGAGCTGAACTCAAGGCTTACGGCACCATCAGCTTGGGCTTGCTTGGGAAAGTTAAGGGGAGCTTGGAGCCGCTTGCGAGCTCGGTATCAATGTGCTATGAGAGTACTATCCTCGCACTCGAGCATTGTTCCTCGTCGAGTTTTCGACTTGTTGCTCTCTGAAATGTGCATAATAGAAATCCTGGATTCTGAACATGGCGGTGGATTTTTTTGAGAACCCTCGGAGTGGTTTAAAGCTTCATTTCTATTGAAGGTATACAATCAACTGGCCAAATTATGAGCTGTGTCACTAAGTACATCGTTCTGAGAGCATAAAAAAAGCGACACATAAAGCTTTATCATTCAATAGTTATCTTGCATTATTCCTGAGCCTCCAGAGCATGGATGTGCACCGTATTAAATGAACGGAGCTGGCGCGCAACTTGGATATAGGGGCATGGCACAGCACCGGGAGTGACCGAAGCAACCGGAAAAGGAAAGTGGAATTGATGGGCTCGCAAGCTCCCTTGAGCTGACCAAGCTCAAGCTGTCTTGAGGTGACAAATTACGTGAAACGCTAAGGTGAGCTGAGCTCAGCTTGCAAGCGGCTTGAGCTTCCGGCAACGCTAGTTCAGGTACAAAGAACAATAGATATTCGAGCCAAACGCCCGCCTGGCATGAATAAAATTGGCAATGCTTTGTTTCTGAACATTTGTCATGTTTTCTCTCATGTTTGTGCCTCAATCATGCCAGAAATGGAGAGTATTCGCCATGGATAATTATCTATAGATCTAGAATCAAAAAAAAATCCGTGTTTCAAATGAAAAGATTGTTAGTAAATTGTTAGTCAAATTTGCCTGGCAGCGTGACAGTTCGAACTCGCGTTCGGCATTTTTACTACATAACATGTCGAACGCTCGAAAAATCCTCAGTATCCTGCCTGTGTTCAGTCAACCCACACCTACTATGCGAAGAGGTTGTTATTTTATATAAAACTATTGTCTCCAAATTGCGTCACACCTGTCGTCACATCATTGCTAAGTAAAACTTTAGTAAATTTTGGATATCCACTTAGTGCAAAACAAATGGCGTAAGTTTAAAATGCGAAAATTATCCATGGCGAATACTCTCCAATGTGCCCAATCTTTAGGAAATATTCTGTGGCGAAACATCACACGAGACATGTTTTCACTGTTCTTGCATATTTTGTCAGTATCCTGTGACCGAATATTGTACCACGCGCCCTGTGAACGTTACATGAGCCAGGCATTATCTCTTGTCTTAACGACCAGAGCGAAAGAGCCTTCCACAAAACTTATGTGAAGCAAAATTCACTCGTAAATAGTTGATCACCCGGAAACCCGGGTACTTAACGTACTTACTAGTAAGACAACGAAATGCCAAATACCTTCTCCTAGGCTTTTGAACAGAGAATGAAAGACAATGACGGGTTCTGAAATTATGCAATTGAAAGCTACAAGAGTAAGGCGAGGTGTGATACAAGAGGAGGGAGAATAGAAGTAATCCATTCATGCCTGCGCCAATAGAATAAGCAAGACCACCAGCTAAAATAAGCAAACCACCTACTAGATAATTGTACGATTTACGATCGTCGCATCTTTCAAGATAATCTCGCTTTTGAGGGTGAGCACGGCTAGCACACTTGTGTATGGAAATTACTTACATCTATCAAGCCTTCTATCCGCTTCTTGATATCATTAGGGTTGGGATGGAAGCGACTTGACAATTGCCTTGTAGCTTCGTGTACTAGGTCTGTATGCGTCATATGTTTTCGATCCTTCATAATGCGCACGATACAGGCCTGATAAACGGACAAGATTAGAAGGTTGACAGAGGAACGTATAGCGTAGATTTACTTCGGTTTGATGTCTCCGCTCTTCATCAATGCGATCTCTCGTCTCCTTGCGTTCACTACCGGTTTCTACTTTGGAAACGATAGTGCTGATCTTGATTTTTTGCAGGTTAGAAGTAAATTCATTGTTGAAGGAGAATGCATCGTCCGGATTAACATCTCGCCCTGGCGGGTGTTTTTTCAGTATCTTGAACTTCGCGCAGGCTAGTGACTGTAAGTGACGCTGAAGCTCGCTGTCTTCAATCGATGTTGCTGTTTTGATTTCCTGTACTCCTTATGAGACGATATTGATATCACGGTTGAGGGGAAAGACGCACATCATACGTCAAAAACTCGCCGTTGGGCAGGTCTTCAAAGAGCAGCAAGATAACCAGCGCGAAAGTGGACACGTTGAGGTCATGTTTACGCTTGTCAAACGCAACACGGACGTCAGCGTTTCCCATCGAGGGCTGCCACGTAAGCCGCCGGCCTGAGTGCTTGGACAGATAGAATCGCTCGAAGGATTGGCATGACTTGAGCAAAATCTCAGGTAAAACACATGTAGGTCCGGACTGTGACATTGGCCAGAAAGTCGCAGTCATCACGATGACAGAAATGACCACATCCGGGGCCTGGATTCACGGGTTAATGAACAGGCTTCTCCAAAAAGATGAGTGTACACCCACCGTTGTCTTAGCCAAGTATGCTTGGTACGCCTGCATATGATCGCTCGAAATCTTCATGTCGTGGAACATACCTTCCAGCTTCTGAGTAAACTGGAAACCGCATTCCACCTTGAGCTTGGCAAGCATGCCTCGCTCCGCATCGTCCGAGACAGATCGTCCGAGCAACAGTCGCTTCGCCAGATGGCCTTTGTAATAGCGCTCGAAGACATCTTTCTCGGTGATGTACTGGAAGACTGTGATGGTCTTGTCGAGAACGGCGTCTACCTCGGATTCGGTTTTCTATAGAACATATAAGACAGAATATACGATGAGCATAAGGCTTACTGACACCCTTGAGACCCTTCTTGAGATTTTCATCAATGAAAAGAGATATGAACTCTGGAGATTTCTCGTTGAGGTTGATGAATGAACTAAAAGCCTGTAATCATAATCTCATCAGTACCACCCAGGCAGCTGAAGTTCATAGATACCTCATTCAGTGCACTTTCCAGGTCCCTGTCACTCTGGAAAGACCTCCTCCATACCTGATCAAACTTGTCTTTCAAATCCAGTACATCCTGTACCCACTTGATAGCAAGTGCCAGAGTTTGTGCGCCACCAGTAGTACGGGCTTTCCCTTTGCCTTTGACCCCACCATCTTCATCGTCTCCTACAATATCGATAGTCCCATCCGCACTGTCTGTCACAGTTGATACCGTGTTAATTTCCTTGCCTCTGTGAGCAATCGAGGCTTTGAGTGCCCTTCGCAATGATGGCAATCCATCAGGAACCATGATGTATAGCTTGTAGAGGCGAGCAAGATCATCCATCTTGCCTGTATCGATCATGACATCCAGCCCCGAGTTTGGCATGTCAATGACTGTCGTAAGGTTAGGTTTGAGCAATTTGCTCTCGAGAATGTGACGCAATGGCGGTGATGTTTGCGAGGATAGGTAATGATGTGTTCTTGATTCTTCAGAGTCAAAGCGAGATTCCACCTAGAATGTATCAGACCATGGTTCTAAATACATCGGTGGTGCTTACCTTTCGAAGATATTCCGGGGCATCGCAAGTCTGGAGCAGCTGTTTCCCTTCTTCTTCGTAGAAAGCCTCACTTTCACGTAAAATCATGGGTTCAAGATCCTGCTTGTATACCGAATTCTTTTCGTCATCATTGGAAGCGAGCTGCAAAAGCACGTCCACACATTGCTTCATCGCTGAACGGTTGATGACGAATCCATCCCGCTCCATCCGAATCTGGTTGAGAATGGCAGAATACAGGTGATCGGATATTGGAGGGCATATGATGTGTTTGCAAAACAACTTAATGCCCGCATCCCATATCTCTGGAACGTCTGCTGCTTTCGTGTAAACGCGATCCTAAGACATCTCAGGGGTTGAAGGCAATGGTTCGGGAGTGAAGTAGACGCACCATGTACTTGAGTATATCGCGGAGCTTCGACATGCTGCCAATGTGATCATCCCATATTCTCCGCAATGCCTTCAGCAACGTTTCGGCCTCCTGTGTCGCCTGCATGCGATCGCCAGTACCTCCGGTGGGGAACGCAGGATAGACTTCGCTCGCGGCCAGGTGTTCTAGGTTCTCAATAACCAGATTGCATACCCCATTGTAAAGCATCTCTCCACTGCGATAGAGCACCATGTTATATGCAAACCGGTGGTTCTCTTCGAATGATAAATTCGCGGCATTATGCTTGTGAATTTCACGTATGTTGGTCGATAATCGTTGCCAGGTATCCTCCACCGATACTTCTGGTCCATGCTGGGGGCCAAAAATTCATCCAATGCGCATCCTAAGAGGCTGTCGCATGCGTACCTTACGGGGAGGTTTCTAAATCGTGATCGTGGCGAGTCCAATTGTGAGTCCAAGGGCCACGGTTCATTGTGATGATCGACGCACAATTTTTGTCTTTCCGCGACGTACAGCTACTTACAGTGTTTAGATTTGAATAAACAGGTAGAACGGAACAAACAAGAACACGCACCGCTGGCCATGACTGTTTGAGTGAGTGAGCAGCAGAGTGCGATTGATAGATCCGGTCAATTAACCCCTGACGGAATACACGTCTATGATTGGGGATTCGAATTGAAACTCTCTACTACAAGGTACAGACAACAGTATAAATTAATCCTCGGATTCCTTCTGCATTCACAGATTGGATAGTTGCGGCAAACCTGCGAGGGACTCCACCAAACCCTTGTACTCGCTCCACCACTGCGTTTTCCCTCTGCGATTCTTCAAATCGGCGTGTTCGACCATTTCTTGCACCGGCACCCACTTGATGCTAGAGCCCTGAATAGTTATGATCGCTGCGGTCTCAGGGCCTGCGATCTTATGTTTATTGCCTCGTTGTTTGTGTATAGCCTCGTGATGCTTCTCGATGAAGGCCATGCACTTGAGGGAAAGTCGGACAGCGCGAGCGCGATCCATTGGCGACGGAACTCCACCCTGAAGAGTGTGCCCGAGAGAAGCAGAGCGCGCATCAAACAACTCGCCTCCTTCCTCCTTCAGCATTTTAGTGATAAACTCGGTGGAGTACACAGAGGAGGCTTGTTCATTGCTAAATGCCAGTTTGTCAGATGTTGTAGCACACCTAAACTAAGAAAGACCTGCCGAATTATCAAGCGACCCTCACTCCTGCCCTTGACATCGACGCCATATCTGTTCTTCAAGAACTTCACGTCGCTCCTTAGCATGTCAAGGTTCATGCCGACTTCGGGAGTGTATACAAGAGAAGCACCGGTCTAGATAGGAGATCAGCCGGACCCATTCAGTCAGACAGAATAGACCTACCGCTAATGCACCCATAGTCGCGATGTAACCACACTTTCCGCCCTGGGTCTCGACCACAAATACTCGATTGCGGCTAGCAGAAGCGCTTTGCTTTATGGCATCACAAGCATCGACCAAAGCATTCAAACTTGTGTCACTTCCGAGAGAGAACTCCGTCATGGGCACATTGTTTGAGATCGTAGCCGGCAAGTGAACCATGGGAATATGGAAGGCTGGATAATGCTTCCTGCCACTTTCAAGGATCGACAGCGATGTGAAGGCTTCAAAGCCGCCAATCATTAGCAATGCATGAATATGGTGTTCCTGAAACTTGGACGCGACAGCTCCAAGATCGATGTCAGGTAGCGTCCGATTCGTTCCAAGCTCAGATCCTCCGCGGCCCATCCAGTTGTCCACGCCGAGCCAGGACAGCTCATGTACGCTATCATCGAGAAGACCGCGGAAGCCATTATGGATAGCGATGGGATGATGTCCTTGGCGAATGCAATAGCGAACGGCTGCGCGAGTAGCTGCGTTCATACCGCCGGCGGGAGCTCCCGTGCTACGCGTGATTACATAGTTGGCAAAATATGGCCAAAAGAACAATTGGTGTGCACTCACTGCATGATCGCTACTCGAATGCGCTGCTTGGATGAAGTTGAGCTTGCATGGGGATGGAATTGACGAAACAGAGAACACACATGATGATTAGACAAACGCTTGGTCTGCGAGAGCGTGGATGTTGCAATGAAACCTTCCAGACTCTCCGCGAACTCAGGATCCCGTAGCTCCATCGCTTTCGCGAAGTCCATCTTAGAAATAGCCTCTGCGACACCTTTCGTCTGAAAACAATAAAAATCAGATATAGAACAGCGGGCTTAATGTGAGGGATGTACTCCTGGGCACATACCATAGCAACAGCTTCCACCAATGGCACCCGCGTAATCTTGTTCTCGCTGATTCCAATCATGTACGAAGGGGTATCGGGAGTCGCCTCCAGCAAGGCATCGACCGCCTCTACACCTTGCAACGTGGGCTAGAAGCATTGTTAAGAGTGAGCACGTGCTACGGCGAGAGCAAAAGATCACTGACCAGAATACGGTCAAACGCACACGGTCTACCACCCCGTTGCGTGTGGCCAAGCGTCGTAACCCGCGTATCAAGACCAAGGCGCTCTGTCAATACGTCCTTGACATAATCGGCGCGGATGGGATTCAATTTGCAGTCGTGGGCGCCCTCAGATACAATTACGATTGTTTTGCGCTTTCCCACTTCTCTGTGCTGTAAGAGACTTGGAGATTGAACCTTCAAAGGCTGCGGTGTTTTTCAATTCACGTACGCGCTTGATAGCTTGGCACATCTCGTCCTCCCATGGTTCTTCGACGGGCGGGCGCTCGGGGATGAATATGAAGTCGGCGCCTCCACTGTGTGCTTCTGCATCAGCAGAGGGTAGGTGGAAAAGGGAGGATCCATGCGTACGCTACACCTGCGAGCAAGGCAAGCCAGCCGCAATACCGTCCCATAACTTCAAGAACAAAGGCGCGCGAGTGAGACGCGGCCGTGGAATTGATATTGTCGATTGCCTCGCAAATCCTATGCAATGCCGTCGGCGCGCCTATTGTAAGATCCGTCATTGACATATCGTTGTCGATAGAGCCCACCAAGCCGACGATCTTGAGGTGACCATGCTTAGTTGCTTGATCTTGAGAAATCTTGCCTGGATGCAAGTGAGTTAATGATTGAGAATAATACAACATCATTACCTTGTGATAGAAGGTCAGCTACAAGTTTGGGCCACTCTGACCTGAAGACATCTGCTCCCGTCAAGGAACCATCCCCTCCGCAGACGGCAAGGCAGTCTATCCCCTCCTTGATCAAGTTATTTGCTGCCGCTAGCCGTCCTTCGGGAGTGCGGAATGCGGCTGAGCGTGCAGTTCCTATCAAAGTGCCTCCCTAGTGTCCGGTATGTGAGGTCACCGTGATCGGAGAGAGAATCGAGAGGCGGACCTCTGCGAACCATCCTCTAACATCATCCCAGCCGACTCGTACAATATACCTGCCCTTGAGAGATCGCGCGCTCTGGTAGTCCCCGGTTCCATCCTTCAAAAGATCTCCGTCTCCGAATCGCAAATTGTGGATCAGACTTGGATCGCTGGCCTTGATTACATGGCCAGCGAGTATGGATGTGGCAGGTTTGACATGGTTGGCCTCTGTGTTGCCCCGTACTAAGCCTTCGTACCCTTCCCGGACAATATATGTCTCACAGTCTCTATGCGCGTTTATTCCAGCTTCATGTAAGAGGGAAACTGTTTAGAAGACGTACTTGAGGATGCCAGCTTTGACCACTGCACGAACCACTGCGTTCATGCCTGCGCTATCGCCTCCTGACGTCAAAACAGCCAATCTGACTTTGCTCTGGCCAGCCATATTGCTCGAATAGGTGTCTAGGCTGCTAGAAAAGAGCGAGAGAGAGAGATTATCACCGATAAAGTCAGGCGCGGAGGTAGACGGTAGTGACCGCTTGATTCTCTCACTGCGTCCACCAACTTTGCCTCCCAAATTCCGATCACAATCCGCCCCAAAATCTTTCAACGTCTGAACCCTTGGTGGTAGCGGTGACCGCAGTGACTGCAGAGGGCGTGGTCATTTTTCGAGGCGATACTATGAAAACATAAGCTAAACATGTAACCC
>JACXVL010000005.1:27460-47965 GCA_014898675.1 Athelia sp. TMB | reverse complement strand
GCAACGGGCGTGGACGCGCGGGGGGTTGACGGTGAGGTTGGTGGTGAGGTTGGCGGCGAGGTTGCGGAAGAGGTCGCTCCCTCGGCGTCGTCTGCAGGATGGCATGTCGCGTCGCAAAGCTCGAGCGTCGGGCAAGAGATTGACGGAGAGGTGGTCTCAGCACATGGTGCGCGTTCTGGCACAGATGGTGGCAGATTAACGATGGTGTCAACGTTGGGCGATGGTGTCTGGGCCACTGGAATGTGAACGACTGGGAAGGCGTCTATAAACGGCCTATTGGAAGCGCAGGGCGGAAGAGGAGAGCGGGGCAAGACTAGGTTCTGAGGGTTGACACAAATCTCTCCCCATTTTGCATCGTGCTCCTGTTGGGAAGGTGGAGGCATGCAAACCCTCTTTGACTGGGTGCTGTTCAGGACTCCCGGGTGCCCTGGATGATATTTGAGCATGCGGTTCCACCCCTCGATGAGCATAATCTGGCGAGCGTGCTCTTTTTTCGCGTCATGGGCAGCCAGAACCGTATAGTAGAACTAGGGCAATAGAAGTGGTTAGCACCGTTACATGAACAACGATAAAAGCAGTATAAACCTCTTTGCCGCAAGGGGCGCTAGGTACCACATCAGACATGATATCTTGGGCAAGTATATCAGCGCAGAACGCAGTGGGGAGATTCAAGATGGACATGATATGCTGTGATAGAAAGTGGGAGGCTCGTGGCTGTTAAATTATCTTTCAACTACAAAGCGGAACTATCCATGTCCACAATGCTAGCGCCACAGCGCTTTGGACGCCGTTACAATCAAATTTGTGGCCGCCGCAACACAAACAAAGCGGCGAATAAGTGATTCAGGACTCCAAAGCGCGTCGGAGCTTTGTGGCTACATGCCGATTGGATATGGTGCAGAGGATGGAATTTGAGGGAAACGTGATGTCTTCTGGGTACCCTCCCGAGCAGCGAGACATGTTTATTTATTGTGAATGGGAAATCGTTTTGTCTTCCTTTGGACGGATAGTTGTAGTGGATGGCAACGAACAGCTTGGGCCCAAGCTGCCAAATTTTGAAGCATGGCGCAGCGACTGAGTCAACGGGTATATGTTCTTCAGCATTTCGCGTAGCCTTCAAGAAAGGCAGTGCATATGCAGCCTTGATCCAGTCCACGTCCCCAGCTTCTTGATCACAGGGTCATTTGTGTCCAGGACAAATAAGCAAAGGCTTTCGTGGTGCTGGCTGCAGCTTCATTGCTTATTTCCCACAACTTTACGAGCTGACGAGTAGTGCGGATTCGTCTGAATCGTGCCGTGGAGTAGACCTCAAGCAGGGCTGCGCCGAACGCCAGAGTAGTATGATCAATTTATGCTGCCAGATTTGTGGATCCTCCACTTGTAGTTACATCGGAGAGTGATTGTGAGCTTTCTGGTTCGATATAGAAATAAGCTTAAGATTAAGGCATGCCTCGTAGATACGGGCGAGTACTATCAAGTGAGCTCATGCTATCGTAGGTGAGGAGGTCCGGGGAAGTACGGATCCGACAGCCGCTGTGGCTGAGGCAAAAGGAATTTACCCACGGCCCCAACATGGATCTGCTAAACAAACGGGGTCTGTGCCACTTTCTAACACGTTCCACGCGCTTTACGCGAACCCAGCTCTCCTCGTACCTATATTCCGCTATTCGCTGTGCTATAATTCAACAATGGCACGTCCTATGCTTCCGTGGAAACACCAAAACTCCAGAATAAAAGATCGTCAGTCTTTCTTCTTTCAACCCATTCAGAACCCCCTCACTCGCCGATCGACGTACTCACACCTCGATCTCAGTGTTAGCCAAGGATCTCCCGCCAGTAAAGTATCAGCTTCTAGATCGTGATGGGCAGCAAGTACTGGTACATACACCTCTCGCGATTGTCCTGAGTCAAAACTAACATTGGTCGTGCAGGTGGGCCGCATGAAGATACCAACGGTGCGCAGGCTGTCGTGCTCAGACTAGTCTCCTTTTCAACTAATACATCTCCATAGCCTTCTGGACACGCGTTTATCCTCCGCCGTTTTGATACCAATGCTATCAGCCTGACGACTATGTTCCGGGCCGCGTTCCCTGGCGCCTCAGACGCTGAAGAAAGGCATGAGACTGCGTACATCAAGGACAACCACCCACTCATGGGAAACAACGGCTCTACCAAAGAGCCATCTATCATTAGACTGGCGGGGACGTGGGTTGACCCAGTGCTTGCTATCCAGTTCGCCGAGGACTACGCCTTGGGCGATATCATCACTCTCATGGCTAAAGCAGAACCTGACCCAAAGGTCGTGTACCGCAAATCTACGAAAGCTACCCCTAAAGGCAAAGAATCCAGTGCCCACCCTGCCGCAGGCTCATTGCCATCACAAAGCCCCGCCATGGGTACGCCGAGCGCCCCCAAGCGCCGCAAAGAGTCTTCGCCTGCTCCCAGCCCTACACACGCCAAACTTGCCAGCCCCCCACCCCGCCGCTCCAGCCGTCAACGAAGCGTCCAGCCTACGGAGCCGACTGTTTCACCCAAGAAGCGGACGCGTCGGACGGCCGCTCAAGAACAGCCCGCTATGCTTGGGTCAGAGGAGACAGTCGTAGAAGATGACGAGGAGATTGCGACAATGGCCGGACCAGATATGAACCAGGATATTGCAGAGCAAAAGGAGCTTATCAAGAAGCTTAAGGAGGCCGCAGAGCTTGTGAGCATGGACGCTGTTATGGAGGCAGTCGACACTGCGGTGGCCAAGCGGGCGAGGGAAGAGGAGGAAGCACCGCTACAGTTTGAGTTCAAGGAGCCCGAAAATACTGAGCGCGCCATTGCTTCCAACAAGCGGGTAGGGTACTTCAACATGAAACCTCAGACGAAGTCCGTGGCTTGGGGGGTAGCAGCATTCGCTATCGGCATGAGCGCTGTGTAAGCTGTCTTCCACTTCTGCTTTACTTGATACTGACCCATTATTTAGGACTTTCCTCCCGAACTTCTTGTGAGACATATACTCAATTGCCTCTTCTGCTTTCACCATCCAACCGCTTGCTGTTCGTTGGCTCCTCTCGTCCTTGCTTTGGAATACCCATTGTACGACCATCGCACACCCCCTCACAGGCGATACACTCTTCATATACGGCTGAATCGGTTATATGTTTATTTTCCCTCCACGCCGCTGGGTGGTTGTTCTGTTATTTACATAGCTTCAATAGCTGTGACTCTTGTCTCTATCTTTTGTTATGTACGACTTTTGGATAATTTACGACCCGATAAACTAGTGACATGGGTTGTGGAGATGTATTCCCGTTTTCCCGGTCAACCTCACGGCTTGCAGACGAGCATTCCTTGATCGTACAACCCCACGATATAATGAACGCCACTTTTGGAGTCCCGCAGGCCTGTCGTCGAGGTCCCAAACATGCTTCCATTGCTCTGGAATACAGTCTCCACGACATGGCTTGAGACAGCAGGTACCTTGGCAGAGGCGGATATAGGTGCGTGAATGTCGTATTCTTTCAAATCCTGCGCTGCTCCTGACTGGGCATCGGCGCGGCGTGAGATGGAAACAACCCAGCTCGGCGCTACGGCTCCCGCGTGGCCTTTGGCGATGGCAATCACGGACGGGAAATGGGGGTGCCCAGCCGCGAATAATGTCCCTTTGTCGTCAAAGGAGAGATTATCTGGCGCAAAAGGAACATGGACCGTGTTCGCAAACGTAAGCGTGTTGGTTGTCGGGTCGCGGTCGTACAAATGGACTTGCATCATCGAGGAAGAAGACACAGCCAAAGTCCGACCATCAGGCGACAAAGCTATGCCATTCGCGAACGCGATGCCAAGGGCCGCAAAAGAGTGGTCGGCAACGAACGTGGGTTGACCGTGCGGACTCTCCAACAAAGTGAAGTGGGAAATCCAGCTGGTGGGCAGTCCCAGTACCGTCTCCAATATCGGAAGCACGCTTCCCAGCGGCGCTGGGAGCCGACGTGTCATCAAATGGTCATTTGAGACATAGAAAGACGTCGGCGATGTGATTGCAATTCCATTAGGAGCCACCAGGTATTCCGACGTAATGGTGCGGACCCAGGTTGCGACAGTGGTGTTTGAAGGATTCAACAAGAACTGTTCAATGTATGAACGCTGACGCGCGTGGTTGACGACAAAAAGGCTTGATGAACCGCCGTCTTGGGAGGGGGTGATCTCTAACCCCAGAGGATGGAAGTCGTGGCCATCCGGGTAACCCGTGAATATGATTGGCTGTGGCAAGCTTGGAACTTCCGAATCGGAGTCACTCGGTGTGTACAACCAAAGGCCGCCCCGAGGTTCAGGGTCTCGCAGGGGGCCCATGACGGTATTCCATGACCTCCGGCCAGGGTCACAACTGACCACGACGAGGCGTTTTAATAGCGCTCCTCCGCCGATGTGGTCCCAAAAGACAGCATCCTCGCAGGATTCAAATTTCTCCGCGGCGGGGACCGAGCTCTTTACGACCTGGCAGTGTGCTTTCCAGTCACCACCGCTATAGAAACCAATGGGGAGAGCGGTCTTCCTGAGGATACCTGCGAAATGCGGATTGTGCCATACAATGACGGACTGGTTGGCAAATAAGTGCTTGACCTAAACTTGATTGTTTGCAGAACATACCAAAAGAGCTACCGCTATGGTAATCGGCAACTTCATCGGTCCTGGTCGCACGAGCCCACAAATCTGACTCTATGCAATTATAGCAAGCAACAGCTTTGAGATTCCTGAAAGCTGGCTGGGTGAGGCGGCCAGTTTTGTCCTTGATGAGTTCTATTGAACTATTTTGGTATCGCGCCGAGCCTAACTTTTGAGTATCTGAGTTTTGGGGAGGCTAATAAAGCATTGAAATGCCTACCTGATTGATCGTGCTGCTAAGAAACTCCAGGTGAAAAGGGTTTGTTTAGTTTTCATTTGTGGCTGAATCAGCGGCGGGATTCAGAAGCTCTTTGATAATTTCGGTCGATATTCGCCGGCCGCAACTCTCATCAGGAGCTCTCAGGCTCAACTTGAAACTAACACTCTCCGGTAACTCCGACTGCACTGTCAGGTTATTATTCCAATATTATTCCTCAGAGTATCTAACTTGCTTGCACTACAATAATGGATCGGAAATGCCTTCGGAGGCAGGTGCATAGCATAAGGTCACGATCTCGAGAAGCGCAAACGCACATACAAGTGCGTTTTCATAACATGATGATAATATCAAGATTACATCCGCCTTCCAGGGCCAGGAACAGCTTTCAAAAGCAAGCCTTAGATATCATATACTATCGTTGACATAAAGTTTCAAAATCCGCACAACTATTTTCAGAGCTACATGAATACTCCACATTTTCCCTTGATTCTTTTTGCATTCGATTGCGTAGGATCTCCTCTATACGGAGAATTTTTGACTAGAAGAAAATTCGAGGTCGCTGCAGTGTCGGAACGAAGCCGCTGAGAAGAGTGCCAAAAACAGGAAGTTTCAAAATGTCGTCACGCATCAGTCACGATGCCGACGCAAACTCCGCTTCGGCAACTCTGCCACGGACACGACGTGCCCACTAGTCGGAGTTTCAATTTCATCACACTTCGTCACGTTCTCCTGCACTCTTCCTTGAGTACTCTCGTTCCGTGTACCCAGTAGAGATATTTCCTTCGGATAGTTGTCAGTGCATGTGTATTAGCATCTAATACTCTAAAAAAAATTCACCGCCAGTCCCATATACTTCGCGAGATTTCCGAAGGCCCACAGTCACCATTTTCAGTGGCTAAACGAGATGACCCGGACTCACCAATTTTTTATCTTGCCCAATTCTTGCTCTTTACTCTTGAATTTAATTGACGGTATATCTACATTGCTATATAAAAATATGGCTGCAAGACGAGAGGGATCGAGGCGGAGGTGATGTAGCAATAAAATGTTTTGAGGCGTTTTGAAACTTCCTGTCATTTTGAAAGGTGCTGTCAACGATAGTATCAAAGCTCAACGATCGTGAAATTACACGTACTGTAACGGTACTGTGGCGACCGTGACGTCCGTCAAACAACGGCCCTTAATCTCTTAAATGTTGCGCAGTGATCCGGCACCGGTCAAGCAAGTATTCAATACAATAGTTGGCCGTGGCTAGACCGCCTTCAGGTTAACAAGACATTGACAAGACAAATTCAAGCATATGAGGCCGTGCTGGCGCTCAAGTGACACTCAGATGACAGCTCGGAACTGACTCCAAGAAAATACACGTCGACCTGCTTTGTGCTTAACCCCTTCATCATCAGGCATGACAGAGCGATCAGTTTTCGGTGAGGGACTCTCGTGGTATCTTGATTGTGCAAATTCCAAGCCGCCGCTGAGCACAAGTGATGTTAACCAGGTCCATTCTACTTGGGAGGGATGATATCCATGATGCGAGTAGTGCCTTGAGTATCTCGTCTCGCAGTTTGCTAAAGGTGCTGTGCAGGGCTTATGGAATCACAGTTTTGCAGGCAAGTCAGGTATACGTCGAGTTTACTTATGCTTACCTCAGTGGTAGGCATTTTTCTACTTCAGCCACTATTATTCTGACAGCCGTGGGTTGAAATTGCTGGTGCGTGCATGTCGATTGATACTATTTCAGGTTGTAGCTTGAACTGATCTACCTTTAGGTGGTGCTGGTCAGGTTCGCCCATTGATATTTTTGGCTCCGTGGAGTTCATCTGACGGAGAGCCTGACAGCCTTCTTGATACATTACACACTGCTCTCAGTGCGTTCGCTGATTCTCGACGCTCGAGGTACCATCCACTAATATTCAATCATATTTGGCAGTGTGCCATACAAATTACTTCTATCTGGTATGTTTGTCGAACCACACGCTGAACGTGTCCCTAGATCTGACGTGATGCTAAACTCAGGTTGAGGGTATCACCAACCCCACTCTCCGCATTGATGGCATCTGGTCAGTTGCAAGATCATCTTCATCATATGCCATGAATTATTAATCCCATGCAGGTCGTTCTATGTGAGTCGGCTCAACAGATGTTTTGACGGTAGATCATGCACTAACATGGCGCTTTAGGCATCTACTGGCGTCAACGTGAACTCTACTTCTTGCCTAGCAAGGATCGCAGTGACGCTAATGTTTGACAACCATGTAGGCTTTCTTGGCTTTTATAGTACAAACGTGAGATACAAGTGCGTATGCTATCGTGTTTGATCCCACTAACGTCAGTCTAGATTCTTTCTTTATCGGACCCACCGCTTGGTCAAGCGTTGCTGGAGATGGCGCATAAGCTGTATCATGGTATGCGAACATGCTCTTTCAAAGCGCCAATCAGCTTCTGAACCTTTCTCAGATGACCCTCATTCTGGCGCATCTGGGTGAGTTCATAATCAGAATTTTGCGGTGACTTCTTGACCGTTCGATTTCTCGTAGGTGCTGCTCTATGTAAGTTTCGTCCACGATTGTCCCCGAAATTCCCTGTTCAACTCCATCTCACTCTAGATAACACTGAAAAATAGTCAGTGCAGACAACCCTGCATATATATATTCAGGCTGATGGGACACATTCTAGTTTTGGGGGAAATCTTCTGGAGACAAAATCTGCTGCGGTGAGTCTTATGACATTCATTGCGCCTTTGAAGAATCGCCATGGACCAACCATTTTGCAGGTCCCTGCGTGGATGAGCGCCATCACCAACGTCATGATCGACGTCGCATTAACGGCTACTCTGTATATTTGCCTTCGGAACTTGCACTCTGAAAACACAGGGTGCGTTACTTATTTCCGACAAGTCAGATTGCAGATTTCTGATGCTGCATTTCCTCCTAATAAGAGCGAACGCCGTCATCAAGAAAATATGTTTCTTCATGGCCAACCGCTTCTTGCTTACGACGTAAGAATGTCCTTCGAAAACAACTTTCGGTATACTAAGTAATGCTTACCTAAAGGTTGGTGGCGATATCTGAAATAACATTGGTGAGCGCATGCCATGCTATGAAATTGGCACCAGAGGCTGATGTTGGGTGCTAGTTCAATGCGTCGCACACCTTCACCTGGGTGGCTCTCGATTTTATCTTCGGAAAAGTGCAGACCAACGCACTGCTGGCTATCTTAAATGCCCGACGTGCGATCAAGGGGCAAGGCATTGACGAGGATAGCACCTCTACCACCGCGAGCCGCCATACCGCGAGTAAGAAAACCGCGCAGATCGAACGAGCCAGGACAAGAGGCACCAGGGTGTCTAGTCTGCGCCGGATGGGGAGCGTATCAGACGACTCGGTATACGACATCAGGGGTAGCATGGCACTTCATTCATCAGATTTCGCGACTAGCGAGGTAAGTCTGATAGTTAATTGGCTGGCGCTGAAGCTCAAAAGCTCCGTGTTGGACACAGGCGATAACATCTTCGGGCCCGGGTGTCGAAAGCGTTGTCTGATATCACGCTCCTCATTCGAAACATAACTTTACTATAATAAAATCTGAGTAGCGGTTATCCCGTACGCCAACCAGTTATCACTATGTTCTCACGGGCCTATCCAAATTAATGAGCTAATGCAAGAGGCTGAAAGCTTGAGCACTCAGCTCCCACTCAGGTGGGACAGCGACCTTGAAATGCTTGACTATTTGACCGTCGTGTTTAGGATTATAACGTTATGTCACCCAAATGTATTGCGAAATTAAGTAGTTTTGAGTTGTAGAGTATGCAGAACGTAGAGCTGTGATCGATTAATCAATAAAGTTCGTATTCCATCCATCGGCAGAACACTCACATCAGATTATTCGATTGTATGCATATTCGATATCGACATCATCGATGCCCGCCCGCCCATCTCGGTCAGCTCGAGTCCGTACATGGTGTGAGACTTCGACAAACTATCGGTGAGTGCCCAATGATCGTTGCGCTGGTGACCGTTTGCGAACGAGCCTGTGCTGATAGTAGATATGGTTGGCAGCGTCATCGTTTCTGCCATGGTTCCTAATTTCAGTTCCCTGAACACTCTGCAGCCCATTATTGTAGGAATGGCGATACCGAGCGGGACGAATAATCCTGCCCAGTGAGAGGATGCGCCCGAGGCAAAGACCACAATAGTGATAGAGATGCCGACTGTCGTGCTGAAAAATAACTGCTCAGTGACAAACTGGATCTAATCAGCTGGTGCGGCTCACAAATAATACAACTGCCCATCCCGAAGTAGACTTCTGGAGAACCTGTACAGTCCTTTGCCAGTGGCAGATGTCATCAGACGGCCTCTCCAACTATCTTCGGCACTCGAGCTTGAAGCAAGACGCCATGATATCGCAATATAGACCAGTGTATCGAATGCTGCGATCGAGTAGTACGACGATGCATCACTCGCCCCGTTCAGTATGAGACCACACATGTTGCTGTCCTCCACATGTCCGATACTCAAAGTTGCCAGTATAGAGTCATACACGTAGCATCCCAGAACAGCTAGCCAGCAGAGAGAGAATGATGCAACTGCATTGTTGTGATTGAGGTAAATGGCGTTCACTCGAACCAAAAAAAGAAATGCCGCAGCAGGCGTTGTGATCACGTTCAGTACGCCTATGGCCCGCGCGATCGCGCCGCAAGATTTCAGGGGTGTCACTGAGGAAGTGTTCGCGGCAGTGAGTTAGGTGCGACAAGTGTGCCAACAACTTAGATGTGCTTGCCTGAGATGATAAGAGTAGCTGCGTTGTATGCTACGCTCGAGCCGCTAGTATGGATAGCACCATCAGCCTTGTTGGCCTATGATTCCTCGTGGATTTCGCTCACCGACAAACAAAGTAGACAACAATCAGCAGTTTTGCCCTCCTCGTGCTCCGCAAACTCTTGCATACCATATCATACTCATCGGACAGCGTGAGGATCCAGTCCCATATGGAAATCTGGCTGGAATGTTAGAATGTGAATGGCAGAAGGGTGCGAGGCTCAGCTCACAGTAAGGCATGCAAATGCAAGATAGCGCCCCGCCTGATATGCTGACAATGCGGCTAGAAGGTCGGGGTCATCGGCCATATGGGGACCGCAGTGGATGCAAGCACACTGGCAGCGTCCGGGAACAAGTCTCCAGGTCTGACTCAAAAGCTGGGTACTGGTCAAGCAGCAAACTCCGTTGCTTCGCTTTGGGTGATCATTACCCTTTCGAAGACTGCCAAAGGTAGTTCGCCCTTGGATGTAGATGATCGGCAGGTGGATTCTTATTTGACATTTGAAGCCCGGTATTACATACCAAATGAACTAGACAAAGCAGCTAGAGGTCTCCAGAGGTTGGCTAGACGGCACTTTGACGAAAGTGAACAAATTGCATGCCCGCGTGACAGCGTAAAAACGTCGGCGCGCGGACGACGACCCGGATGCTCAAGCGCTCACCGCAACCTCCATCATCCAAACTGGAAACCCTGTTCTTAAAAGCTGTTTTGATTCTATCTTCGTCAACCAGAGTCTAAGCCTAACACTTGAAGCATCGTGGTTTCTTTTTCAAATACTGCCAAGTACTCTTCATGGACTGGGAATTGCCTAACCGATCACGATCCCTAACGGACTAAATCATATAGCACACTGTCCTACTCTGAGAATTGCGACGTAAATGGTGCAATGGAAACGTGCGGGCTTGTTGGGATGTATCTTCTTGTGGCTATTCGCAGAGAGACAGGACGCACATTTGAACCTGCAATTACTTGGCGGGGTCACCAGTCTGACTCCCGCCGCAACAAGACGCTGCGGCCTGCTTGACCTCCTTGCAGGTTCATCATTGTGCTCGGCCAGAAGGACTCCTGGCGTAGAGCGGCAGGGATTATTTGGGCATCCATTTGCCTCAATGCGAGTGTTCTTAGAGGATCAATAAACAGGCGTTACGTGTGGTACAAGTATGTGTGTAAGACGTGCCCCGTGCCCTCTTACTTACGATGAAAGCGGTTTGCGAGCGGTAGCAATGATTGCCACCATTTCGAACTCAACATCCTTGTCCCCAATCTTCTCCTTTTGAAATTTGGTCACCGCCGGTCCCAACGATTGACCGTACTTTTCGAGGTCGTCTTTCGTCCACGATTTGGAACCCAAGAGCATTTGGCCCAACATTCCCGAGAAGCTCTTTCCATAGGCTTCCGGTGTCCCCATGCTAGGAACATTCCGCGCGATGTTAAGCTCGATGTTCTCAAAGCCCAAACGCTTCAATGTAGTCTCCACCCAGCTCGTCTCGTGCCATTCCCCTTTGCCCATGGAATGGAGGAACTTGATCGTGTCTGGAAAGGGAGGAGCCCCTTCTATGGTAGCAATCGCTTCGCGGGCATCTGGAATCCACCCGATCGTCTTCCACGACGTCAAGGCGCAGATGCCTCCGGGCTGCAGGATTCGAAAGCATTCTGCAGATCCCAAAGTGAGATTTGTGCGTAGCTTGCAAAATAGGAGTATGTGCTCACCTTCAAGTGCCTCTTCAGGCTCAGGCATCAGCATGATACCAAAGTTGGTTATGACATGCGTAAAATATTTGTCTGGGAATCCGGTGTTCTGCAATTCTATCAGCACCCAAGTCTTTGCAGAGAACGACAACACACACCATGCCATCAACAACCTGTGCTTTGACTCCCTTCCAGCCATTCTCTTCGATCCTTTGCTTCACCGTGTCCACCATGCCCGTCGATATATCACCGCTCACGAGGTCCATGTTCTTCACGTTCTCTTCTGGCATCATCTGATATAGCAGGGATGTTACAATTCCCGTGCCACATGCGTTATCGAGGATGACCGGTGGGCGCTGGAGAGGAGTTTGGAGTAGTCCCGCCTGCTTGATGAGGTCCACAGCGGGCGCGCCAGTGATATGCTCTCCGGCCTTGTAAAGCTTAGCATTGCGAGGGTCTGTCCATATTGATTCGGACATGGCTCGAGATTTTAAAGGGCGAAATGCAGCAGGGCGGAATTTAAGAATCGTGAATGGTGCGATGTTGATGATAATGCGAGGGCTAGCTTTGAGCTTGAGAAGCTCCTGAGATTTGTGCTGTGCTTTATATATATACTATCATTGCATGTCACGCGCCAGCCGCGCCGCGGTCTCTCTGCGGAGTACGCGTGGCTGGAGAGTGTTCTCTTTGAGTCATCAAGTGAGGACCGCTGCAGTCATTTTGATTATGAAACACTTGCCAGCGATGGGACACGGGCTCTGACGCCCGGCGATGTGGCATCGATAGCCAGCCGATATCTGCATAGCTTGATCATTAAGGTCTAAGCACGTTAACGTTGCTCTGGACCGTTGTAGAGATGAGATGAGACGCAGACAGTCAGGCCACTTATAACCTCGTTTTCTCAATTCACAGTGAGAGATGCTCTAACAAATTACATTTTTCCAACAGGCATAACCATATTATGTATTATGCAATTCGAAACTCCACCATTCCATTGACCGCAAAGTCCCACTCCTTCACAAACTCCAATCCTGCAGCGGCACTAAAATTTTGGTCAACATCATCCCTGATTGGCCTGCTGTTCGATATTTACCCAAGAGCTTTAAATTCGTCCAGAGAACGCTCTTTGCTGTTCATATAATTCATCATATTCATATCTTGGTAGTAAGCTAGTAAATATATTATGAGCGACGCTAGCCGATATCATTCGATGATCGAAACTTACGGAAAATATTTCCAGCACCGTAATTCGCCAGCAGCGGTTCAGGCGCCTAAAACGAAAGCATGAAAAGGCAGATACAGTGGGGAGGACACTGATGAGCATACCTGGCTAGAATCGCGTGGTTGTAGGGAACCCTGCTGTATGTTACTCCATAAGATAAATTCGTCTGAACCCACCACGTTAGAAAGCTATCACTTTCACAATGCTATGGTACTGACGAATCAAAACGCGACTTTCGGGCTTCATGGCGGTGCGAATATTTTTAAGGATCACCACAGCGTCAGAGTCACTCCAATCGTGCACAACGTGCCGAAGCTGCGAAGATCAGAATGATTAGCAGATAGTCTTGACAGAGATTTGAACTCGGCAGACGTAATAGATATCTTGATCCTTAATTGGAGCCTCCTTGAAGAAGTCGATGGGCTCGAAACTCATGCGGTTGCACTGTATTGCCAGGGGAAATTCTGATTCACAGTGCTGCGGATTGAAGACATGAGAGAGGGTGCCACAGTAACATTGACGGGATATTACCTGTTTGCTCTGCTCAACTACAGCAGGTTGATCTTGCAACGTCGCATGGATATTTGGGTGGACCTTGACTACCTCCATGCACATGTGCCCAAGACCACCTCTGTCATATCGTTTAGTATGATGGCTAGACTAGGCTTTGGCAATTTCAAGTTACCCAATGTCGCAGAATGTGGCATTATCTCCCAAATCTGCGAATGGGTAGGTCTGAACCAGCATATCTGCGTCGCCAGATACCTCACCCATCCCGATCATTCCTGAGGCGAATACAGTATTCCATTCGGGCTGACAAACCGAATAATCAATTTTGCCGAGATGGAACTAATTATTCCTTTACTCACGTTGTGCTTCAGCCAATCGAAGAGATCAGTACGCCCTTCCTCCTTGATGGCATATATGAAAGGGCTCGGAGCGGGCCCTTCTGATAGGCCGTAAGCTGAATCTGTGAGCCAAGCGTAGAGGCTATCGGCTCCCTTCATCGATGAGCCAGCGACAAGCAGACAGACATCGGCAACCGGGGTGCCGGGAATCAGTTGAGATGACAAACGATTGTTTGCAAAGACTCCTTGGCTGACTGTACCCGATTTCAGCGAAAGTGCCAATGAAGATTATATGGCGGGCACCTTCTTTGAAACAATGCTTGGTGGCGAGGAACGATAGGATACGGCCTAGTTTGTCCGACTGAATTCCTGCTTGCTTTGCGATATCTGCGATAGGCGAGCCTTCGGGATGCCAAGCCAATATGCCAGCAATATTCGACCTGATGACAACGTTCAGACATGCGGGTTCGTACTGAACGTATGAGCGCTAGATGTGGGCGATCAAGTAAGAATACGCCAGAATGAGTCCCGAACGTAGACTTGCATTCAGGAGGGTGTGTCTGGGCGGCGCCAAGGTTGTGCACAATTGCTCGCATGCGCCTTCCAAAATACGAACTGCGTTTCTCAAGCCGAGGCTTCCTCTGCTGTTGTCCAATGCATGTACGGTTTCGGGGGAAGGAACATCGCCAGTTTTCTCGTAGACTGCAATCGCTTCTTGAGCAGCAGAGTTAACGAGAGCCAGAAGAGCGTCCAAACGGGCCTTAGGAGTCATGTGGGCGGACATAGCGCTGAGTGCTGAGTGAACTCAACGCTAGCGTCTTTAAATCGATACTCTGACGCGTGGCGTGCCCAGTGCCAGGTGCCACTTCCATAATATGTGAAACACAGGCACCCGGGTCCGACGGGATATGTACCTTCCACCGAGGCTCAGCGGCGCACATCATCGCGGCCGTCGAGATCAACTTCAGTTCTGCGCGGAGATTCTGCTTCACAGCACGCCCTGCTGTGTTGGTAGTCAGATATCTCCTCGTATGCGGGAACGTCCTGCCAGTGATGCCCTTAGTATTGGATCGGATATAGATTAGATTGTGAAAAGCCTCGAGGCGCCACCACTCACGAGTCACATAACGTATTTTCGATGCCGAGGAGACTCCTGGAGACTCGTGATCAGAAAGACTGTTCCTCGAGTTGTTGTTGAGCGTATAATGATGCATACCCGTAGACCTTTACGTTTGGCGGAATTATTACACAGAATTGCAGAGAAATGTGACAACACCTAGGACTGTTAAGAGTTGGCGTGAGTTTGGTGGTGGAGGGTTATTTATTGTGGGTGATGAGAGCCAAGAGTCGACTCGGACGTGAGCAAAATAGACGCGCCCAAATCCGACATCGGCACCAATACACCAATGGACGGCGACTTGAAAGCGACTCCTTGGCCAATCGACCGGTCCTGCATTCCAGATCATCATGATGGCAGCCAGCACCATTGGTGCCTGTATTCTTCTAGTTATCAGAGACGCTGAACGTCAACATTCCTATCGCGAGGCAAAGATCGTTATCACCACCGCGACTGACTCCCCTCTGATTTGTCTGCTGGCGCGCCTGGGCGCGCTGTTTCTTTCTTTCTTTCAAGGCTTGTGCATTGCTGGAGGACTCAGGACTTATGATTTGGTCTCGGAATACCATTGCTAGTCCTGTGCCCGTCTCCTGTCTCGTCAACGTAGCCGAATTCACTACTATTGGCTGTCTGTGCTACATGCCACCTGCTCCTAGCATCAAGCTGCTGCTGGTTTCTGGGCAGTGGCTATGACAGCGACCATCTCGAACTCGACATCCTTGCCTTCCCCGTCCCTGTCCTTATAGTACCTCGCCAGCGCCGGAGCCAACAGCTTCCCGTACCTCTCAACATCGTCATTGGTCCACGCCTTAGATCCCAAAAGCATATTGGGCAGCATTCCCGAGAACAAATCAGCGTGCACCTCTGGACTACCCATGTTCGCGACGTGACGGGCGGTGTTCACTACCACGCTCTCGAAGCCGGAGCGCTTAAGCGTTGCCTCCACGAAGCTTGGGTCATGCCAGTCCCCTTTGATCATAGCTGCGCCAAAGGCGTGTGCATCAGGGAACGGAGGTGCGCCTTGGATTGTGGCAATAGCCGCCTGGACGTCGGGGATCCACCCGATGCTCTGCCACGTCGAAAGTCCACAGGTGCCGCCGGGCTGCAGGATGCGCAGGCACTCTGTTTGAAATTTTTATCAACAACGCGGTCAGGCCTATGGGGATGGAATCACCGACCTGCGAGCGCATCGACGGGCTCAGGCATTAGCATAATACCGAAATTGGTCAAGGCGTGGCTGAAGTGATTATCTGGGAACCCTGTCTTCTGTGGACGATCATCGTCGGCTTTTAGCGGTGCTTTGTGCTACGAAGTACGGAGGTACGTACCATGCCGTCGACGACTTGCGCCTTCGCACCGGCCCACCCATTTACCTCGATTCTCTCCTGGGTGGCACCGACCATGACAGAGGATATGTCACCGCACATTACAGTCATGCCCTCCCTGTTCTCCTCTGGCACCATTTTGTACAACAAACTGGCGGTAATTCCTGTGCCGCAGGCATTGTCGAAAATGACGAGCGGACGTGTGGGTAGGTCTCCGAGTAGACCTGCTTGTTCAATGAGCCGTCCAGCTGGTGGTCCACTGATGCGCTCGCCACTTCGGTAAAGTTTCGCGAGGCGAGTGTCTTTCCACATTGATTGCGACATGATTGAGAATTGAGAAAAGTAGTTGAGGATGGTGAGAAGTTTGTTAACGCTGAAAAATCTCTGGCGAAAATATACCATGATTGATCCTTTTACTTTGAGTGCTTTATATACATAGTTGGTGGTAGTGAAAGCTGACAAGGCAGGGTGGCGCGGGTGGTACCCTCGCAGTTACGGTGCCAACCAATCAGATCGCAGCGGGGCCTGTATTGTAAGTGGTTCGAACTTCAGATATTTGCTGCCGCGAGTGGCGCATTGGGCATTGATTTGACAATTGGGCAGAAGAACCAGCCCATATCCTCTGCAACTCCAGTTGGGGTTCCTGGACATTCGGGTACTTAACCTCGCGAACCGGTCGGACAAAGGCGCAAAATTCGCGTTCAAAATTACAATTGGAATATGTACATTTGTGGTAGGAAGGCTGGTCGATTGCTCAGAATTCACACCTTGCCAACAATATTCATGGCCTGATTGGCAGATGTATTTCAGTTCAAACGTCGAAAATGATCATGAATAGCATACCTGGTAGGTGGTTTCCTTGCCAGTATTATCATTTCTGATCGTGTAGCGGGCCTCCTGCGCGTTGAGTTAGAACTCATTCACTGAGTTTGAAGAATGCGCGGGACATACAGAGCCGCTTTCTTCCACGGAGGTGATCTCTCCGGTGCTGTGGGAAACATTGTCGGATTCGCCTAAAATGTTAGGGTTAGTGTCGTCCCAAATGGAGTGTCAATTGGTGGGGAACTAACCACCGATGGGCCTGTACTCGACTTTATCTCCTTGCTGTAAGGTGGTTAAAAGGTGTGATAATTGAGGGAAGTTAGGGCAAATCCTAAAGCGAACCTTGTAATCAGCCATTATAAGAATGATACTAGTGAGGAAGCGATTTGTTATTTGGTAGGATGGGAGAAAGATGGTTGTTGTTCATCATCTTGGAGATGGGCGGCTTATATACCTTGTAACGCCCGCTGTGGCGAGTGGACAAGGATGTCATAGCGCCACTGTGAGCGCATAACCAAAGTCATAGATGATGTCGCAGGTCTAATTATCTTGTAAAATGAGTCATGAGGGAAGAGCGGAGCCTCGATTTGTCTTCGCGATCTACGCAAATTAGACTTGAGAAGCTTGAGATCACGATCGCCTCATGGCGGGGCGGGGACTTCTTTTGTACTGGATGTGGGTTCCAGCTCCTGAACAAGCACTCAGGCAAGCCAATTTACGGAATGCTTTCAATGTCAGCATTTCAAGAATGATGCATCAGAAATATCGACAGTAATTCGGTTAGGGGAGCATCGACCAAAGGCAGGACTCGGATGTTCGGAACTTGAATTGAATAATTGACAGGGGCGTCCACGTGGGAATCGGCCACTCCCGAAGTCAAGTGTTTCTCTGTGCCTCTACGCCCGACACCACTTGAACGAAATGCCAGAGCATTCAAGTCCGTTAGAGGCAGATGGTGAGAAACTACTGCAGGTGAGTTCTTCTCTTTACAAAAGCTTAATTTTGCTGATGGTTGTGGCCTCGTTTTCAGTCGGCACTTGCGACGGCGTTCACCCCTGCACCCACGTTCCGACCCACCATTGAAGCTCTAGACGCGCAGTCGGCACCATCGCAACCAGTACCACCAGCAATGTCTGAGGATTCGAGTGCTGCACCTTCGTCCTCGCTCTCGATGGACGATTCTTGGAAGTCCGAATACGAGACTCACGTGCAGTCATGGCGGGCGGAATCGGCTGAGGCGAGGGAGAAGGCAGAGAGGGAGCGTGCAAAATGGGAGGAGATCAGAGCGAAGGAGAGGGAGCAGCAAGCACAAAGTGAGCCTCCAAAAGCGCAACCCGTGGCAAGTGTTGGGGCTGAGCCAAGCCTAGCGGACGGTAGGGATTTAGTCACCGGCGAGAAAGAGGTTCACGATTTGCTCACCTTCTTCGCCTTTCCGCAAACTGATTGGTTAATTTCCTTCAGGGCACCTCGCACACGCACCACTACACAGGTGACGACAGCAAAGCTTCCTCGCAGAAATGGTCCGACATTCCTTCGGACCTGACATCATCCTACCCTTCGCTGGATTTCCCATCACCCTCGAGGCCCCCTTCACCTACGCATTCTCATGCCAATCGCCGCCAGCCCCTACAGGACTCGAAGCATTATGCACACCACTCACATCACTCCTCTCACCCCGACCCGCCCCATCCGCCTACGCCTCCGCCGGCTTCTACCACGCTTGCAATATTCGATTCGGATTTACCTGCAAGCACGCGCTTTGGCGCGTTTTTCTCCAGCATTGGCATCAACTTGGTTCTCCCATTCGTAAATGGGGTCATGCTTGGCTTCGGCGAGATCTTCGCGAAGAACATCGTGCTTGGATGGCTTGGCTGGAAGAACATGCCTGGTGCAGGCGTGGCCAATGTGGGTATTAGGGCACCCGTGGCCAAGCGTTAGACACGGCATCGTACGACCTGATACACCCTGCTATAATTATGGACTCGTTGGGGCGAGCTACTAGTACTTGTGACAAGACTCGAAGTGTACAGCTGAATATCAACCGCGTGAAAAGCCTGGTAATAAAACATCTACAGGTCATTTATGATTATTACATAAACGGGATATAAGTTATCAAAGCACTGCGTTCTTGGGCATTTGTCTCATCGCCTGTCTCACCCCAAGGTCACTCAACACATCCTCCGCGCCGCCCAAGAGCGAGTCAAATGGCACAGTGCGATGATAGTGCTCGATGTATTTACCCATGCCAGTTTTCGTGATTCCACGGCCACCGAAGATCTGAACGGCATCCGTCGCAGTCTGCTGTGCGGATTTCGTGGAGTACATCTTCAATAGGCCAATTGGTCCTGCAAGTTTCTGTGCTTGCTCTTTGTATGACTGTAAATTGAAGATTGTGAGACAGAGATTGATCAAAGGCACGTTCAGACAGACCATATTGTTCATTTGGTGTGTGATGTTCTCAAGCCAGCTCTGGGTGCTCTCCGCGCGCTGAATCATGAGGGCCAGCTTGGCACGAATAACAGCCTGGCTGTTCAAAGGCTTTCCAAACGCCTTGCGCTGTGATGTCCACCTTCGTAAAAGTCAAGTCAGTTCGCGCACATGGATCAGTATTGACGGAGACTGACCTCAGGCACTCATCGACGACGACTCGCTGGGCGCGCGCCGAGCCGCAGCACATGACCCATCGCTCGTGGTTGAAGTTGCTCAAAATGACGAAGATTCCTCCACCCTCGGGGCCTAGCGTGTTCTCCACCGGGACTTTGACGTTCTCGAATGTGATGTAGGCAGTGCCGGCTGTGGAGGAGTAGCTTGTCTTGATAGCCTTTGTGTCGACACCCTCGCCACGCTCTACAAGAATGACAGTGAGGCCAGAATCCGTCTTACAGCCGACAGTAAAGCTGCGTCAAATATGTCAGCTGTGTATGTAGAAGCCAGGATGACGCGACATACTAATCCGCGAAGGTCCCATTGGTGATCCACTTCTTGGTCCCATTGATGATCCAGTGTTTGCCGTCTTCGGTCTTGACGGCCTTGCACTTCAAACCAGCAACGTCACTTCCAGCGAAGGCCTCTGAGATGGCCAGCGCGATGAACTTCTTGCCAGAGAAGACCTCCGGAAGGACCTTCTTCTTCATCTCGGGGGAGCCATAGTTGAGGACAGGAGGAAGCCCAATGACGGCACCAGCGAGAAGACCATCGCCGTAGCCGCGAGATCCGTGTCTTGCTAACTCCTGTGTGATGATCAATTCATGGAAATAGTCAAACTAAAGCGCAGATCGTTTGTCAATCTGTATCCCCGGGTCAAGCGGACTTTAACGCACCTCCTCAGGTTTAACACCACCAAGGAGCTCAAGACCCTTGAGGTGCTTTCCGGGACCCATCCGCATAGCGTGAAGGTTAACATCGCTGCCAAAGAATCTTTAGTTCGGACGGTTAGGAAGGAAGGGGCCAAGCGCGTACGCCATGGCTTGTATAACACTTTGACTGGGCCGTTTGCCGTCTTCCTCGCGGGCCTGGGTAACGTATTAACGATGCTATCGTGCCACACACACATAAGCCACATACATGCGCATCCGGAGTGATGATCTCGTCTGTGAACTTGCGCATTGCCTTCTGAAACACCTTGTGGCTCTGAAAAAAAAGGAGTCAGCATGTATGCGAGCCCATGCGAACAACGCTTCGAACCTCCTTGTAGTAAGGGCTGAAGTATCCATCGGACAGCCACGTTGGCTCGGAGTAAGGTACTTTGCTCAGCTCTCCAGGAACATTGCCCTGGATCACGCTCTCTTCGCCATCGACCA